>JBBPLF010000020.1:0-129491 GCA_038089615.1 Aureoboletus auriporus
GCGTGATGTAAGAGAGCATACATGCAGGCTGTGTGTCTGCATATATATGCACACTCACTTTCACGTGAAAGCAGCAAGATGGTGAGAAAGGGGCAGCAACAAGGTTTTGATTTCCTCTTTGAGAGACCTTCAGGCAAGTGGTGTATACAGGCGGAACTTCAAAGTTGATTATATAATGTTAAAACTTAAAACTTATAATGCCACCTCACTGTTCCTCTGTCAATTTTTCTTCCATTCCCTCACTTGCCTTTGAGCTGCTCCAACATATGACCTCTATCCATCACCACTACCATGACAGTGAGGATGGTGCAATGGCACATCTACCATCACGACGATGACAGGACAGTGCAATAGCACACTTACATGGTGACAATGACAACAGCAAGGACGTTGCAATGGTGTATTCACCACCACCACCACCACCACCACCACCATCACCACAATGAAGATGATGATGGGATGGCGCAATAGTGCATCCACCAGACAATGATAACAGGGCAATAGCACACCGACCACACGACAAGGACGATGAGGGCAAGAAGAGTCCAACAGTGCACCCTCCACTATGATGACAAGGATGGTGCAATGGTGCATCCATCACCACCACCATCATGACAATGATGATGGGATAGAGCAATGGCACACCCACCATACAATGACAACTATGACTAGGGTGAGGAGCATGCAACAGCACACCCTCCACCATGATGGCAAGAACTTTGCAATGGCGCATCCACCACCATTACAATGACAATGATGACAATGGGACAGCACAATAGCACATCCACCATAGGACGATGAGGGCAAGGACAGTGCAATGGCACATCCACCATCTTGACTATGACAATGACAACAGGATAGCCCATCCAGCATGTGACAATGACAACAATGGACCACCATCACAATAATGACAATGACAATGGGACAGGGCAATAGCAGACCTACCACATGACAAGGGCGAGGAGTTTGCAACAGCACACCCTCCACAACGAGAACAAGGATGGCACAATGGCACATCCACTACCATCATGATGATGATGATCACAACAGGATGGAGTAATAGCACATCTACAGTAATCCACCACATGACAATGACAATGATGGCAAGGATGGCACATCCACCACCATTATGATGATGGTGATGATGATGGGACAGGGCAATAGCATACTGACCACATGACAAGGATGACAAGGGTGAGAAGAGTGCAATAGTGCACCCTCCACTACAACAATGAGGATGGTGAGGACAGTGCAATGGCACATCCACCATTACGATGAGGACAATGATGACAGGATGACACAATAGCACACCCATCACATGATGATGACGATGATGGTGAGGACTGCGCAATGGTGCATCCACCACTGTATATATATATATCATGTAGTTTATATACTAGTAGATGAGTCTATCTTGTAAAGTACAGTTGTGCAATATAATATATCATAGTACCATTTCATTGTATGATTCCACCTAAATATTGAATGTTTCTAGCATTGAGCTTAATGGTGCATGTTGATAATCAATATCTCACAGATTCAATTTGTGCACTGGGCCTACAATTATAATGGGTTTGTATTTGAATATGCTTATTGGTAGTATATGTAAAGCTGAGAAGTGTAGGCTAAGTAAGAACTTATAACTACTGTTGTCAACACGTACTGCTCAAATATATGTTGCATCAACAGACATTTATCATTGAGGTCTATCATCCCCACTATTCTTACCAGATTGCAAAGGACCATCATGTCCGTTACATTTTTCTCAGCCAGTTATTTGTATGACAAACAGCCTACCTTTACAAGGGTCTATACATTTTTTATATATGTTACTTCCGATTATTGTTTATAAAGGTCTTATCTGAAGTTCTGGTTTCCCGTGATGTGGGGGTTATCATACAAGTTGTCTGCATCTGAGTCAAAATTGGTGTAGCGAGCTGCAGGCATGGGTTCCTCGACTGATGTAGATGCTCTAGACCAAGAGGAGAACTTGCTAGCCCTGCTAACCATTTGTTTCTTCATGATGGCCATGTTGTCATCATCAGAGCGTTCATTGGTGTCATTCACATTGCACCTGAGCCCATGTGGATTGCCGAACAAGAGCCTAGTACAATATTATTAGTGATATTCATTGAGAATAGTGGACTTACTTATTGTAGTGCACATAGAGGTTGTTAACATTGGGCGTCAGAACATAGCACAGCGTACACTTGAAGTAGTACAAAGACTTGTTGTGGGCGAAGCAATAGAGTGTTCTCAGTACCCAATGCGCACACTTGGGGCTTGTGGATGTGCTGAGTAACAACACTGAATTGCATAGAACTAGCTGGGAAATACAGGATGAGTCGAGTGGCTACTTATACTTGTTGATGAGTAGTAGCAATGCTCATGGAATGTGTCTGGAACCACAGAACCACATCCATGCAGCAAAGGTCATGTGACCACTATACATTAGTATATATTAAGAACTTAATAGCTGAGTTGGAAGATGATCTTAATCAGTAACCACTACGTTTGACATTAAGTTCCACTTCAGCACTAAAGGTATTTTCCAGTCCTAGGGTTTTCACCCTTCCTCCTTCCAACAGGTTATGAGCTTTGGGCTTGTGGCTGAGTGGGTATCCCACTGCCACAGCCCTAAGTGAATGCCTACACTATTCTGATGCAGAAACACTCGAACGTGTGGAATGTTGACCGTCCTCTGGACACTCTCTTGATGTGGACATGCTCAGGAAGCATGGTCAAAACCATCCTGAGTACATGGGGAGACTATATCCTTCCATTTCCTTGGGCTCTGGGCGTTCAGTTGATGTGGCTAAATGCCACTCCCCTTTGTTATCTAAAAAGTTAACACGTGACGTGTGGGAAAGTCCTAACAGACAAACTTTTGTGACACATATTTCGCCTGCATTGGCTCGGTCGTTTGCCGTCGCCTGCAATTGTTTACCATTGCCAATTCAAAAAAACCATGTGGCTTTTCGAACTCAGACCAATGTGCGGTATCGCTGCAAAAGCCCACTGCTGTGCCCTGCTGGCATTCAGATGACGAGGCTGAGGAGTGCATGACTTTGCACCTATTGACAAGGATGGTGCCACAGCCCACCCACCACACCATGATGATGATGAGGGCATGGATAGCACAACAGTGCACCCACCACCACAATGACAATGACAAACAGTGAGGATGTGCCACACCTCACCTATCATGTGATGACAGCATGGATAGTGCAACTGCACACCCAGGATGATAAAAACAAGGACAAAGATGGTGCCACAGCCCACCCATTATACTATGATGACAGTGAGGGTGTGAATAGCACAACAGTGCACCTATCACCATAATGACGATAATGAATAGTGAGGACATGCCACACCTCACTTACCATATGATGATAGTGTGGATAGCACAATTGTGTACCCAGGACAACAAGGATGAGGATGAGGATGGTGCCACAGCCCACCTATCATACCATGATGACAATGAGGGTGTGGATAGCATAACAGCACACCTACCACCATAACAATGACAATGAATAACGAGGAGATGCCACACCTCACCTATTGTACCATGTGATGACAACATGGATAGTGCAATTGCACACCCAGGACAATGAGGACAAGGATGAGGATGGTGCCACAGCCCACCCACCATACCACAATGATGACAAAGGTGTGGATAGCATAACAATGCACCTACCACCACAATGACGACAACAAATAGCAAGGACATGCCACACCTCACCTACCATGTGACAACAGTGTGGATAGTGCAACCATACATCCAGAATGATGAGGATGAGGATAAGGATGGTGCCATAGCCCACCTACCATATCATGATAATAATGAAGGTGTGGATAGGGCAACAGTGCACCCACTACCACAATAACAACAATGAATGGTGAGGATGTGCCATACCTCACCTATCATGCAATGATGGTATGGATAGTGCAAATGTGCACCCAGGATGAGGATGATGAGAACAATGATGCCACAGCCCATCCACCACACTATGATGATGATGATAATGAGGGCATGGATAGCACAACAGTGCACCCATCACCACCACCACCACAACAACAAATGGTGAGGACACACCACACCTCACCTACCATGAGATGATAGTGTGGATAGCATAACAGCATACCCACAATGATGACTATGGCAACAGTGGATGGCAAGGACAGTGCTATAGCCCACCTACCATGTGACAACAAGGATGACAAGAATGGTGCCACAGCCCATCAACAATATGAGGATGATGGCAATGGGAATGACATAATGGGGTACCCACCACATCATGATGACAACAAGGGTGAGAAGTGCACAACTACGCACCCACTACCATAGCAACAGTGATGGGAATGAGGACAAGGGTAGTGCAATGGTGCACCTGCCACCTCAACAGCAACAAGGGCAAGGTGTGTACAACTGTACACTTGCTACCACAGTGATGACAATAGGGATGAGGGTGAGGATGGTACAATGGCCACCTCAACTACAATGAGGGCAATGGTAAGCATGGCACCCATCACACAACAGTGACAATGACAAAGGCAAGGATTACTCAACAGCACACCCACCACCACAGGGACAAACAACAGTGAGGACAAGGATGATTTGATTGCTCACCCACCATGCCACAACAATAACAAGGGTGAAGAGTGTGCAACTGCACACCTGCTACCACAGCAACAATGACAGGGCTGATGGCAAGGACAGCACAATGGTGTGCCTACATCCTTCAAGTTAAGGCCTCAAGGGCAACAAAAGACCCACCAAGCATCCAAAACATCCCACAAGATGGTCAAACCCACTATTTTGTCAAGGCAAACTCAAGATGAGTGCTAGAACAGTCAGCAGGTGGACATCAACTCACTAAGCCAAACTGCCATGTCAAGGCCATATCTGGCCAATTGAAAATGCCACACATTGCATACACAGTGGAGATGCAGGGGAAGCAATCTGAGACCATGATATGTGAGCATGACAGCATAAGTGTCAATTGTGCACAGACTGCACAATATGCACTGTCCAAGTGCAGCTCAACAGAATACTATTAGTATTAATGCATCCATGAACCTCCTACATACTCAAAACCTTTCCTATTGATGCATACATTAGAATCATTGGATTAGCTTTCAAAGTAAAGTGGGATGAGCATTGTATGGAAGTATTGGGTGAAAGAGGTACAATACAATGGATAAATGTGAACTTTTTATGACTCCAATGAAACTTAGATGAGCATTTGACCTCCCCCTTGGGCCGAAGGCCCAAGCACGAGCCGCAGGCTCGTACGTCTTATGGCATGTGGCACGCCCCTGCATATAAGCGGAGGAAATGATAGCGTGGTATTGGATTTTGGTGGTAAAAAAACGGTGGGCATACTTGAAATAACATGAAGAGTGGCGGTCGTGATGGGACTGAACGAAGGAGGGAAATATGGGGGTAATCAATTGTCAACTGTGGATGGCACAAACGTGAAAGTAGAAAAAACTTCTCGCCATCGTGCTCAGGGATAAAGACCTTGTTCAGTTTGCTTCATGGACAGAGTAAGCGCGGTGGCAATTGATAAGGGGACACGTGCGTGCCAAGCGAATTGTCAGGGACGATGTATCGATGACGAACCACTTAACCAAGTCTGAACCATAGTATGCATTTCCTACGTTGGAGAAAGAATGGTGAGCACGCGGGACGGCGAGAAAGACGATACTAACAAAGGAGCCAAGGATCAGCTCTGAAGGAGAGCAGACCTTCCTCGAGCAACAGGCAGCGAGATGGAGTGGGAATGGCCCAAGGTGAGCACCTGGTGGGACAAATGAAAGCGCATGCTAACGAGGATGCAAGAGTCTGATAGAAACAAGCCGGACAAGTCCTCCGGCGTTGTTGAGGAACAGGTGGAGAAACTGATCGACATCAATTGTGGCGATGTCTGGGGACTCGCGTTCCTCGTTGATGGAGAGCACTTTGTGAGCGGTGGCGGAGACAGAATGATTCGACGTTGGCGAGTGAAAGATCGCAAGCAGGTGGGGATATCGGTCGATGCAGGGAATTGGATTTGCAGCATTGCGGTCTCGCAAGATGGCAAGTGGATCGTGAGTGGGTCGGACAAAGATGTGAGGGTGTGGGATGCGGAGAGCCTCAAAAAAGTGAGGGTGATTCGGGGACACGCGGGCAACGTATCCTCGGTGGACGTCTCACGGGACTCGACGAAAATTGCGAGCGGATCGGATGACGGGACAGTCTGTGTCTGGTCGCTCTCGAGTGGAAGGCGGCTCCTTGGCCCACTCGACCACTCCGACAAATTAGCTGGAGTCAAGTTTTCCCCCGATGGATGCCTCATCGCCACTGCGACGCAGGGCCGCGACTCTGTTCGAATCTATGACAGTCGCGATGGCCAACTCTTTGTCGACTTTTCAATCCAAGTCCGTTCGTGGAACAATCAATCCCTTGCATGGAAGAGCGACAGCAGGCAACTCTTTGCCTTGTCTCACGACCGGAACATCCTCTGTCTCGATCCGTATTCCCTCAAAACGCTCTCAAAATGGCGCATTCGCAGCAACAACCCTTGGTGCATCTCCATGACGGGTGACGGTTCAATCATTGCAGCCTCTGACGACTCATGGCTCTCATTCTGGGATACTACTACCCACAAGCACATCGGGTCCATCATTCACGACACAAATTGTGTCCAATCTATGGCCATTTCTGCAAACTATGGCCTTGTGACCGGTGGATCCTCAAAAATAAGTTCACAGAATCTCCTCGACATCCTACCCTCTCCTTATCTTGACAATGTACGTATACCTGCATGGAATGCTCGATACGTCAGATTGTTCATTGACCAAAACAGATCCTCTCAATCCAACCTCATCCCAAGGAAACAATCAAGTCCATTCGTACGCAGAATGAGCGTTTAAGTGTGTCTATCAGCAATCTTACTCCACTTTGCTTACACCGTGACCATCAGAGGGGAAAATAGGAGAGCTTGAGAAATCCGTCCAGCAACTTCAAATTCAGCTCGCCGACGCTCACAGGACGACGAAACAACATGAAGAACGCCTTACGGAGAGTGGTCGGTTCAGTTTCACCTTGCTGTGAGATTCCTCTTCCTGATCCCCATATCGTGAAGATACTATCGTCGACCAACTCCGCGCTCAACTGGCCGATTCCCAAAAGAAAGCCGATCGCCTCCTTGGCGCATACAGGCAGAAACATCAATGCGAGACCGTATATGCGAGCGGTCATATTCTTGATGCTGCACAGATACTTCTCGAGATTGTAGGAACTGCAACCGACGACGTGAAAGCAGACACCCTCATGATGGACTGGCTTTTCGGTGAGTTTCGTGGTTATGGATAACAGTTCACTGTTCGGATCGTATCATTAGGCTTTGCGAACAAATTGATCGACGAGTTGGAGAAATTTGGAGATGAGGCCTTGCAGAACAAGAATCTGGACAATGCACGTGCAGCCTACTCCACTGCACTGTCCCTTCGTCCGTCGAATCCAAGTGCGCTATTAATCAAGTGGGGGAGTGGAATCCTGCGTGGTGGGTCGACAAATGACGCACTGGATATTGCCACTAAGGTATGCTTTACTTGACTCGTCATAGATATTGATATACTCGCCACCTCAGTTCCAGGTTCCCAGGTTTCTTGCTTATCACGCAATTTGCGATGTTCTCGAAGGGGATGGTCGCGTCACAGAGGCCATTATTTGTTTTCAACGGATGCAGGGCGATATTGCAGTGGGCGCGAGTATGGACGACGAGCGAGTACAGTGGGAACTCGGTGAGTGGTCGTGGAGCGATCCAAACTGAGTTTCCTGAATATCCAATCCAGGGTTCCGACGGCGATGCATGGAGAAATTGGGCAAGATCGTGGACATCGCAATAGAATCTCTGGACTTTAAGGGGGCTATTGAGTCGTTGTCAACCATATTGTTATTGTCCCTTGGTGTCGCGGACCGCATAAACACCCTGATCAAGCGCAGTAAAGTACGGATAATGATGAACTCGTGGGAAGATGCACTCGAGGATGCGGACGAGGTATGCTTTGTGCCTCAGCATCGTAGATGATACCAATACCAGAATGTATAGGCCATCAAACTCGACCCGTTAATTTATCGAGGTTATGAGCAGAGACACGCGGCATTGCATGTCGCAAGACGTTACCCTGAAGCGGTGAAAGCGTTCGATACAATGCTCTCGAAGCTTGATCATTCCCCTGACGAAGGTGTTCGCGGTAAGTCATTCTGTCCACATTACACGCGGTACCCCATGTTAATTAACATGAATAGAGCTCCGTGGTCAGTATTTTGATGCCAGACCCGCCATTCGAAGCATAATCAACAAGACCCTTTCCTACATGCCACGGGTGCTCATCGACACCAACACCGGTCGGCTGCATGACAGAACACAGATAGCAGAATTATTTGGGGAAAGCCCACTCATCATGGAACTTGTATCGTCTTCGACGACGAGAGAAGTCGACCATGCTTATGTTCAGGACGAGGTCAACAAATTTTGTGAATACGTCATGTTCTCACACAAGTGGGAAGACGGAGAACCCCTCTTACAGGACGTCGAGCATATCTCTGTTTATGAGCTCAACCCATCCCGCGCAAACGCCAAGCTACAGGCATTCTGTTCGACCACTCGTTCTCTCGGGTTCCGGTGGGCATGGAGTGATACATGTTGTGTTGATAAAGTCAACAAGGTAATCTTGGAAGAGTCTCTCGTGGCCATGTTCGCCTGGTATCGCGGTTCTGCCCTTACACTTGTCCACCTCCTGGACGTCTTGTCGCAGTCGAAGAAGGTTGGTCTTCAGGGCAGTATCTGGAACACTCGAGCGTGGACATATCAAGAATACCTTGCTGCCAAAAGGGTCCTGTTTTACACTCAGGACTGGCAACCTTACCTTGGCTTAACGCTGTCGAACCACAAAGAGTCACGCATCATCATCTCGGAGATGGAGCAGGCTACCCAGGTTTCGGAACGGCAGTCGGCTGCACTTAAACCTGGCCTTGACAGAGTGCGCGAGAAGCTGTATATCGCTGCAATGCGTCAAGCCACCTATGTGGAAGATAACGCATACTCACTATTCGGGATATTCAACGTGGCAATTCCAGTCATTTATGGGGAGGGCAATCGTGCAGTTGGCCGACTTCTGGAACACATCCTCACGGGATCAGGCGACGTGTCGATCCTTGCTTGGACGGGCACTCCAAATCCGTACAATAGCTGCCTTCCTAGCGACCTGACTGTGTACAACAAACTTGTCCCACCCCACCTTCCACAATCTATGGGTACGGCGGAGGTGGATGAGATCGTTGCTGGATTGGGCTCAACCATTCCCGACATATCACTCGTCGTCAAGTTATTTGATCAACTCAATTCACTCCCAACTCCTTCGCTTGCATCCAGTCGATTACGTCTTCCTGGGATTGCTTTGCATGTCAATGACGTTGCCCATATGTCGGGACCAGATCCAAAGACGACGGCCTCTGTATACCGTGGGATGACGAGAGCGTTTGGTGAGGTGGAGATCGAGACAATGGACGACTTGACGGCGATGAAGGCTCTCTACCTTGTCCATCCATGGATCCGGCCATTGCTGGACTGTGACCACGAGTTCTCGCATGCTTCACCGAAGACGACACGAGCGCTCCGGTTGTTTGCTCGGCTCATGCAACCGTTTGGAGCGCTATTGTTTGAGCAGGTATCGCGGGTCGAATACAGACGTGTGGCATCAGACTGCTTGATTATGGTTCAGGTTTGTAAAGATGTGTCGCTAAATAACTTGATAGACAATATCTGCACGATCGACGTGCAGTCGTAGTTCGTCATCACTCTCCATCCATATTGTCTTTGCATTTATTCAAGGTAAAAGTACGATGATTATAATGCATATTCAGTTGTATTGTCCATCTGTGTTCTATTGTAGTACACACTATACCCATCAGCTGCGCTAATGTCCTTCAAATTTAGGGACTGAGATTGAATGGATGTTACTTCAAAGTTCCAGTTCGTTGTTGGCTTCGTATGGATTCGAAAGCTGGACGTCGTGCTGATTGCGGATCACGGTATTTGTCCTCCGACACTCGGCACGACGATTAGGGAGGTTGATTGCTTCGTCAATTGAATCGCCGGGCAACGTGAGGGTGGCTGTACGATGATCCTACATTTTCCGATGTCTGACTGGTTTTTTTTTACCACCTTCTCAACCACCCCACTTATTTCTTTCCTTCTGAACCCTCATGCATTTTCTACGCCGGAGAAAGAATGATGAGCACGCGGGCCAACGAGCAGGATCAATCCTGAGCCTGGAGAGCAGACCTTCCTCGAGCAACAGTCAGCGAGGTGAGAACCTGGCGGGCCAAATGAAAGCCCAATGCTAACAAGGAGGCAAGAGTCCAATAGAAACGAGTCCTCTTTCAGCATTGTCGCGGAACAGGAAGAAAAGCCGATTGAAATCGATCGTACCGATATCTGGGGAGTCGCGTTCCTTGCAGGTGGAGAGTACTTTGTAAGCGGTCACGGTGGCAGGGACGGAAAGATTCGACGCTGGCGGGTCGAAGATGGAAGGGAGGCGGGGGTATCCACTGTCGATGCAGAAGGTGGCATTTGGAGCATTGCGGTCTCGCAAGATGGGAAGTGGGTCGTGAGTGGGTCGGACAGAGATGTGAGAGTCTGGGACGGAGAGACCCTAGAAAAAGTGAGGGTGATTCAAGGACACACGCGGAGTGTGCCCGCAGTGGACATCTCACGGGATTCGACGAAATTCGCCACCGCATCCGATGACGGGACTGCGTGTATCTGGTCGTTTTCGAGTGGAAAGCGACTGCTTGGCCCCCTCCAACACGACCATAAATTAGGTGCAGTCAAGTTTTCTCCTGACGGCCGACTCATCGCCACTGGGTCGCAGGATCGCGAATCTCTTCGATTCTATGATTGTCGGGATGGCCACCTCCTCGCCGACTTTCCAATCCAGCTCCCCTCGTGGAATAACCAATCCTTTGCCTGGAAGAGCGACAGCAAGCAACTCTTTGTCTTCTCCAGTGAGGGAAACATCCACTCTCTCGACCCGTCCTCCCAGACGATACTCTCCAAATGGCGCATTCACAGCGCTGGTTGCGTATCCCGCATCTCCCTGGCAAGTGACGACTCATTCATCGCAGCCTCTGACGACTCATCTGTCTCACTCTGGGATACTACCACGCACAAGCACATCGGGTCCGTCATTCACAACACGGGTCATGTCCTATCCATCGCCATCTCGGAAAACTATGACCTTGTGACCGGTGGATTCTCAAAAATTGTGGTGCAGAATCTTCTCGACATCCTTCCTACTTCTTACTTTGAGAGTGTAAGTACATGCATACAATGTTCGACGCGTGGCATTATTCACTTACCATATTCACTACAGAAGATTCTCAAAATCCGGCGCAGAAGGGGTGTACCTCATCCCAGAGAGACAATCAAGACCCTTCGTACACAACACGAGCATTCAAGTGTGTCTATCAACATGCTTACTCTACTTTTCTAACGACCACGTGCATCAGAAGAGAAAATAGAGCATCTTGAGAAAACTGTCCAACAACTTCAAATCCAGCTCGCCAACGCTCACAGCACGGCCAAACAAAAGGAAGAATGCCTCGCGGAGAGCAGTAGGCCTATTCTGATCTGTGAACTTCCTATACTGACTCCCGACTTCTTGAAGATGCTATCGTAGACCAACTCCGCGCCCAACATGCCGATTCCCATAAGAAAGCTAACAGCCTCCTTTGTGCATACAGACAGATACATCAATGCGAGACCCTATATGCACGCGGTCATGTAATTGATGCTTCGCAGACGCTTCTCGAGATTATAGGAACTGGAACTGAAGACATGAAAGCAGACACATTGATGATGGACTGGCTTTTCGGTGAGTTTCGTGATCATAGATAACATATTGCTATTCAATTCCTATTGCTAGACTTTATGAAAAAATGTATTACGGAACTAGAGAGAAACGGAGACGATGCCTCGCAGAACGAGGATCAGGACAAAGCGCTCGCTGCATACTCCACTGCACTCACTCTTGGACCATCCACTCCAACCGCTCTATTGATCAAGTGGGCAAGTAGAATGTTGCATCGTGAGTCGACAGATAACGCACTAGACGTTGCCACCAAGGTATGCTTTATTTGACACATTTATCATGGACGTTCATAAACTCGTCACCTTAGTTCTCAGTTCCCCGGTTTCTGACTTACCACGCCATTTGTGACGTTCTCGAAGGGGATGGTCGCATCACGGAGGCGATTGTTTGTTTTCAACGAATGCAGAATGAACCCGCATTTAACACGAGTATCGACAACGAGCAAGCACATTGGGGACTCAGTAAGTGTGCGGGGATGATTTAAATCAAGTTCACTGAATATCCGATTCAGGTTTCCAACAGCGATGCATGGAGAAATTGGGCAAGATCGTTGACGTCGCAATGGACTCTCGGCACTACAAAGAGGCTTTAGAGCCCTTGTCGACCATATTGTTATTGTCCCTCAGTGTCGAGGACCGTATTAACACACTGATCAGGCGGGGCGAGGTACGACTAATGATGAACTCGTGGGAAGATGCACTCAAGGATGCGGATGAGGTATGCTTTGTGCCTTGGCATCAGAGATGACACCGATAACAGAGTGTACAGGTCATCAGACTTGACCCATCATCTCATCGAGGTCACGAACAGAGACACGCGGCATTGCATGGCGCAAGACGTTATTCGGAAGCGGTGGAAGCGTTTGATACAATGTTGTCAAAACTTGATCATTCCCCTGACGAGCGTGTTCGTGGTCAGCTATCATTCCGTCAATATTGCAGGCGCTACTCCGTGTTGATTGACATGCGTAGGGCTCCGTGGTCAGTATTTTGATGCCAGACCTACCATTCGAAGGATAATCAACACGATCCTTTCCTACATGCCACGGGTACTCATCGATACCAACACCGGTCGGCTGCATGACAGAACACAGATAGCAGAATTATTCGGGGAAAGCCCACTCGTCATGGAACTTGTATCGTCTTCGACGACGAGAGAAGTCGACCATGCCTATATTCAGGACGAGGTCAACAAATTTTGTGAATACGTCATGTTCTCACACAAGTGGGAAGACGGCGAACCCCTCCTGCAGGACGTCGAGCATATCTCTGTCTATGAGCTCAAACCATCCCGCGCAAACACCAAGTTACAGTCATTCTGTTCGACCACGCGTTCTCTCGGGTTCCGATGGGCATGGTGTGATACATGTTGTGTTGATAAAGTCAACAAGGTAATCTTGGAAGAGTCTCTCGTGGCCATGTTCGCCTGGTATCGCGGTTCTGCCCTTACACTTGTCCACCTCCTGGACGTCTTGTCGCAGTCGAAGAAGGTTGGTCTTCAGGGCAGTATCTGGAACACTCGAGCGTGGACATATCAAGAATACCTTGCTGCCAAAAGGGTCCTGTTTTACACTCAGGACTGGCAACCTTACCTTGGCTTAACGTTGTCGAACCACAAAGAGTCGCAGAGCATCATCTCGGAGATGGAGCAGGCTACCCAGGTTTCGGAACTGCGGTCAGTTGCACTCACACCCGGCCTTGACAGAGTGCGTGAGAAGCTGTATATCGCTGCAATGCGTCAGGCCACCTATGTGGAAGATAATGCATACTCACTATTCGGGATATTCAACGTGGCAATTCCAGTCATTTATGGGGAGGGCAATCGAGCAGTTGGCCGACTTTTGGAACACATCCTCACGGGATCAGGCGACGTGTCAATCCTTGCTTGGACGGGCACTCCAAATCCGTACAATAGCTGCCTTCCCAGCGACCTGACTGTGTACAACAAACTTGTCCCACCTCACCTTCCACAATCTATGGGTACGGCGGAGGTGGATGAGATCGTTGCTGGATTGGGCTCAACCATTCCCGACATATCACTTGTCGTCAAATTATTTGATCAACTCAACTCGCTTCCAACTCCTTCGCTTGCATCCAGTCGATTACGTCTTCCTGGGATTGCTTTGCATGTCAATGACGTTGTCCATGTGTCGGGACCAGATCCAAAGACGAAGGCCTCTGTATACCGTGGGATGACGAGAACGTTTGGTAAAGTGGAGATCGAAACAATGGACAACTTGACGGCGATGAAGGCTCTCTACCTTGTCGATCCGTGGATCCGGCCATTGCTGGACTGTGACCACGAGTTCTCGCATGCTTCACCGAAGACGACACGAGCGCTCCGGTTGTTTGCTCGGCTCATGCAACCGTTTGGAGCGCTATTGTTTGAGCAGGTATCGCGGGTCGAATACAGACGTGTGGCATCAGACTGCTTGATTATGGTTCAGGTTTGTAAAGATGTGTCGCTAAATAATTTGATAGACAATATCTGCACGATCGACGTGCAGTAGTTCATCATGGATTCTCATTTTCTATTCAAGTTCACTGACTGTTCCGCATGTTCGTTCGTAGTATTGTCACGCTATATCCTTATTACAATAAGAATTACCTGTAATACATACGATACCCATTGCCCGCGCTAGAGTCTTTCAAATTTATTGAACTTTCCTATGTTGATTTGCTTCATTTTAGTGTGCAATTAGCCTCGGAAGCATTTCCGAACTGTCCGAGTCGGCGCGACTCATTCGTCTAACCGTGCCAACAAATCAGCAAGAGCCATTAAGTAAAACGCATCAAGGTGAGCTCGTCAGTCATACCCGTTTGCCCGTCTGGATCCCGAACACGAAAATCTCGTCGTTTGGCGTAGCGGATGAGCCGGTTGAAGCGACATCCAACCCAGTACCCCCTGCTGGTACTGATACACCTCCTGTAGGACGGGCTTTCAACCCGATTCGTCCTCCACTCGTCCAACCATTCTGGAACTTGAATCCCATAAGCTTATCGACGTACTCACACCATTCCCATGTCAGATATATAATCATGAAATCATCGACGATCTGATTACAGTCTCAGGCGGTTCGGACTCGGGCATTGTACTTATGGTGCGGCACCGCTGGATCCTTGTCATTGAACAACGGTGTATTTCTTGTGTTGCAATTTAGCAGAAATCAACATTTCTCGCTACAGGATAATCAATGCCACAAGGGCCTTTTCACATTATACGTGACAGCTGAGATAACGGGTTGCGACCGGGATGTACTTCACAACAACGACATCTGCTATCCATCCAGGTCAGTTTGATTGGGAAGCGGTAAGTCATCCAATCAGACATGTGATTCCTGATTTCTGACACTTTGGCGATAGCATGATCGTGTCCGTTCCAGAACGCCAACGACTTGTTCGCGAATATAGCGCCTGCCATCCGTGCCTTTGTGGCCTTCCACTGGCACGTACTCGCCCTTGGCACTTCAAACACTCACTTGCATCCTCTTGGTACACTGACAAAGTTTCAGGTGGATTTTTCATTGTGAACCCCCTCCGCAACAAACAGACGACGGATATTCTTCGTGTGGAGAACGGGGCCGTCTCGCTGAGTGTACTTATGGTCACCCGCAGGGCAATCGCTAGTCATCGAACGCGCTCGAAGGTCAGACCAGTTAACCCGTGTCCAATTTTGGAACTGCGTCGACCGTGCAGTGCGTGCGGTGTTCATTCCCAGGGACGTGTTTGACTGGAAATGTGTCAATTTACTATCGAAGTCGAGTGGCATCCCTGTGTGCGGCAGCAATTTGCACACCACGAGACGCTCCCAAGATGGAGGGGCGGAGTACTACTAGTAGTAGAGGGCGAGCTCGCAGGCGACGATGGAACACCCGCGGCCACACGGTCACAACTGAGACTGGGATAACCACAAACTCATCGACACACTCTAATAACATGGTGCGTTCTTTAGGACCTCTATGCATCGAGGCAAAATGCTCCTGGCCCATCGAGTCGTTTCTCTCTCTGGCTTTTCTATCGCTTCCTCCTCTCCTTGTGACATTTCCTCAGCCAAGACAACCAACGCTAGGTATACCGTATACCACACCCTCTTTGTCTTGTGCCGCGGGAATACAATCAGCGCACCATCTTCTTCGCCGTCAAAGTATCCTTCATGTATCGCAGTGGTTGGTCCTGGTGGTAAGAACCATGCCTCCATCAGTGGATCTCCCCAGAGCGCGCGTCCAAAGGTCGGGAGTATATATGCAATGTCTGCTTCTATATCTTCCTCGGACGTTGCGTTGTCCTTTCTCGGTGTCAAAGACACGATAATATCCTCTTCGTTCCCCGTTACCCATATAAGCCTCGGAATTTCCACATCATCAAAGAGAAACGACCCGATAGCGCGAGTAAGGGAGCGTCTCAATTCGTCGACATCAATGACCATGTAGCCAGATTTTGCAGTTTTGCGAGCCTCCACATTACCGCACACATATTCGAGGAGTTCCTCGAGCTGCAATACAAACGTGTCTTGCCAGCTATATCGCGTCATGTCTTCCCCATCGCCCTGCCCATCTTGGTTTGCAGAGAATAACGTGGTAAACGAAGGTATGGAGGGAGGCTCTGGTGTAGGCTTGTCCATCGGTATGCCGAACCAGTCATTTGTGATCCCATGGAGCGCGCGGAGATATGTGCCCAGTCTTAGTTGGACGCGAGCAAGCTGTCTAGGAGAGAGATTTTCGCGAACGGACGCAAGAGACATCGTGGGATGAGTCGAACTGGGCACGCGAAGCAATAACCAGCCAAAGTCCCATTTCTGACCCTCAATATCATGTGCCACGGGTCGCGGGAGCGGCACTGCCGTCGTATCGAGAATCTTGGTGAGCAAGTCGGAGAGTGTAGGGAATGTGATCGGCCTCAGGTCGAGAGGTGTCGCGCTCCCCGATCTTGGATGGTTGACTGTGATCGGCGAAACAAGAAAGAGATAGGATCTGTCAGAGTCGGACAGGGTGATGTGATATGATTTCCAGGATGTGGTGTAGCTACGATCGTGATGGTCATGCGGATACGGATCGATTCATCGATGCCATCTCCAATACGTACCTGTAACCGGTGCTGTTGATCTCGGAAAATGAAGCAACGTGGACTTTTTGGTTCTCATCATTGCTGTTGATGATGTCTTGCACTTGTTCCAGGGTGACTTGCATGCTGAATGTTTTGACGATGATCGGTGATGATAAGATAACAGTAGCCAAGGAAAGTTACTTATGTAAAGCTTAAAGCTTACTTAAGTGCTGAGCGACCTGGGGAATTTTCTCCCATGGCATTTCCTAGTAGGCAGGGCTACCATAATGCGTCGAACAACGATGTGGTTACTTGATATGCAATCACGACAAGTATATACAGGAAGTGGAAAACGCTGCTAGCCGTACTTTCGCCAGTTTGTGCCGAGAGCAAGAGCACTAAAGTCATCAAAGGCATAAGTTTCAGTCTTGCTCATCGAAACACAACTGCACTTATTTGGGAGGGGAATCCACTATACCTCACATTCTGAATGGTGGTCCAGGTAGCGATAACTCCCCTGAAGAGGGCTTTCGAAACCCTACGCCCCCTGCCCGACGTTGCAACATCATTGCAACAAATAGATCTTGAGACAAACAATGATAAGTGGCAAGTGACACTGGCATACGTCCTGAGGCACTCCATGCGCGTGAGCAGATGGAATCACGGTGTGTCATTACATTCAACTTGAAATTTGCCAGTGGTGAAATGTGGTGACTTGAAAGGACGGGATCCATTCGAGTGACTGAAACAGACAATAGTGGGCGCAATCAAGTATGGACAGCCAGTGTGTCAATGAATGGGACGAGCGTGAAGCTAGAAAGAAACATCGTGCTCAGGGATAAAGATCATCGAACGATGATAATGAGAGTAAGCGGGCGCCAGGGTGGCGATTGAGTGATCTGAGAAGGTTCAAGGGACACGTGCATGCCAAGCAGATTGCAGGCACGTTTTCTTCTTCCTGGCACCACTCCGAACCCTAAAATGCATTTCCTAGGCCGGAGAAAGGATGGTGAGCACCCAGGACAACAAGAAGGATGACATTGACAAAAAGCCAAGAGTCAAGATTAAGTCTGAAGGAGAGCAGATCTTCTTCGAGCAATAGTCAGCGAGGTGAAAACTCAGTGGGTGAAATGAAAGCGCAATGCTAACGAGAAGGCCAGGGTCCAGTAGAAACGAGTCCTCCTTCAGCATTGTTGAAGAACGGCAAGAGAGGCCGATTGAAATCGATCATGGTCATGTCTGGGGACTCGCGTTCCTCCCAGATGGAGAGCACTTTGTGAGCGGTCATGGCGGCGGAGACCAAAAGATTCGACGTTGGCGGATGGAAGATGGAAAGGAGGCGGGGACATCCATTAATGTGGGTAGTATTTGGAGTATTGCGGTCTCGCAGGATGGAAAGTGGGTCGTGAGTGGGTCGGACAACTTCGTGAGGGTTTGGGATGGAAAGACCCTTGAAAAAGTGAGGGTAATTCAAGGACATACACAGAGCGTTCCCGCGGTGGATATCTCGCCAGATGGGACGAAGATCGCAAGCGCATCGGACGACGGGACTGCCTATGTCTGGTCCCTCTCGAGCGGAACGCGGCTGCTCGGCCCCTTCCAACACGACCACAAACTAGGTGCAGTCAAGTTTTCTCCCGATGGACGACTCATCGCTACTGCGACGCAGGACCGCGAATCTCTTCGAATCTACGACTGTCGAGATGGTCGCCTCCTCGTCGATTTTCCAATCCAAGTCAGCTCGTTCAATAACCAGTCCCTGGCGTGGAGGAACGATAGCAAGCAACTCTTTGCCTTGTCCAGCGACGGGAACATCCACTCTCTTGACGCGTCCTCCCACACCACACTTTCCAAATGGCGCATTCACAGCACTGGGTGCATCTCCCTGGCAAGCGGCGGCTCATTTATCGCAGCCTCTGACGACTCATCGGTCTCACTCTGGGACACTACCACGCACAAGCACATCGGGTCCGTCACCCACGACACAGGTCGTGTCCTATCCATGGCAATCTCGGACAACTATGACCTTGTGACTGGTGGATACTCAAAAATAAGCTTACAGAATTTTCTCGACATCCTTCCCTATTCTTACTTTGAGAATGTAAGCACACCTGCATGAAATGTTCGACGCGTGGGATTATCCATTTACCATATTCACTACAGAGTATTTTCGAAATCCGGCGCAGAAGGGGTGAACCTCATCCCAGAGTGACAATCAAGTCCCTTCGTGCACAACATGAGTGTTCAAGTGTGTCTATCAGCATGCTTACTCCGCTTTTCTAACACCCGTGTTCATTAGAGGAGAGAATCGAAAATCTAGAGAAAACGGTTCAACAACTTCAAATCCAGCTCGCGGACGCTCAAAGCACAGCGAAAGACGATAAAGAACGCCTCGCGGAGAGCAGTGAATTTATTTCCCTCTTGCTTGAGCTTCTTCCTGCTGACTCCTAGCATTGTGAAGATGTTATCGTGGACCGACTCTACGCCCAACTTACCGATTCTCAAAAGAAAGCTGATAACCTCCTTTGCTCATACAGACAGAAACATCAATGCGAGGCCCTATATGCGCGCGGTCATGTTCTTTATGCTGCGCAGATGCTTCTCGATATTTTAGGATCTGTAACCGACGAGGTGAAAGCCGACACACTAATGATGGACTGGCTTTTCGGTGAGTTTCGCAATCATAGATGACGGTTCACCATTCAATTCCCATTCATATAGACTTTACGGGCAAATTTATCGATGAGTTGGAGAGAATTGGAGACGTGGCCTCGCAGAACGAGGATCAGGACAAAGCGCTCAGTGCGTACTCCACTGCACTCGCCCTGGGTCCGTCGACTCCAAGTGCACTATTAATCAAGTGGGCGAGTGCAATCCTGCGTCGTGGGTCGTCAGATGGCGCATTGGATATTGCCACCAAGGTATGCTTTACTTGACATACCCATCATGGATGTTCATATAGTCGTCACCTCAGTTCCAAGTTCCCAGATTTTTTACTTATCAAGCGATTTGTCATGTTCTTGAAGGGGATGGTCGTTTCACGGAGGCAATAAAATGTTTTCGCCAAATGCAGAGCGAGCTCGCACTGAACACAAATAGTGTCAACGATGAGAATGCACAGTGGGAACTCGGTGAGTGACTCTCGAGCGATCTAAACTGAGTTTTCTGAGCATTCAATCCAGGCTTTCAACGACGATGCATGCAAAAAGTAGGAAAACTTGCTGACGTCGCAATGGATTCTCAGAACTACAACGAAGCCATTGAACATTTGTCGACCATATTATTGCTTGATACGACGGACCACGTACAAACCCTAATCAAACGATGTGAGGCTGAACTGATGATGCATTCTTGGGAAGAAGCACTCAAGGATGCAGATGAGGTATGCTCTGTTCTCTGCGTTGCAGATAATAGCAATAACAGGGACCGCAGGTCATCAAACTCAACCCCTCATTTCATCAAGGCTATGAACAGAGGCATGCGGCATTACATGGCGCAAGACGTTATTCGGAAGCCGTTGAAGCCTTCGATACCATGCTATCGAAACTTGATTATTCCCCTGATGAACGCGTCCGTGGTGAGTCATTTCCTCATCATCATGCACTCCACTTAATCTCCATAACAGATCTTCGTAGTCGGTATTTTGATGCCAGACCTAACATTCGAAGGATAATCGACGCGACCCTTTCCCAAGTACCACGGGTACTCATCGACACCAACACCGGTCGGCTGCATGATAGAACACAACTAGCGGCAATATTCCAGGAGCACCCACTCGTCGTGGAACTTGTATCGTCATCGACGACGAGAGAAGTCGACTATGCTTATGTTCAGGACGAGGTCAACAAGTTTTGTGAATACGCCATGCTCTCACACAAGTGGGAACATGGCGAACCTCTCCTGCAGGACGTCGAGCATATCTCTGTCTATGAGCTCAAACCATCCCGCGCAAACGCCAAGTTACAGGCATTCTGCTCGACCACACGTTCTCTCGGGATCCGGTGGGCATGGAGCGATACATGCTGTGTTGATAAACTCAACAAAGTGGTATTGGAAGAGTCGCTCGTGGCCATGTTCAATTGGTATCGGGGATCCGCCCTCACACTTGTCCACCTCCTCGATGTCTGGTCGCAGTCGAACAGAGTTGGACTTGATGGCAGTATCTGGAACACTCGAGCATGGACGTATCAAGAATACCTGGCTGCCAAAAGGGTCCTGTTTTACACTCAGGACTGGCGACCCTACCTTAGCTTGACCTTGTCGAACCACAAAGAGTCGCCTATCATTCTCTTAGAAATGGAACGCGCTACCCAGGTTCCTACAAAGCGGTCGGCAGCACTTCAACCTGGTCTTGATAAGGTGCGCGAGAAGCTGCATCTCGCTTCAATGCGTCAAGCCACCTATGTTGAAGACATTGCGTACTCTCTATTCGGGATTTTCAATGTCGCAATTCCGGTCATATATGGCGAGGGTAATCGTGCGGTGGGAAGACTCCTTGAACACATCCTAACGGGATCGGGCGACGTAACAATACTCGCGTGGACTGGTACTTCGAATAGGCACAACAGCTGTCTTCCTACGGACCTAGTTGTATACAACGAACTCGTCCCACCGCACCTTCCGTCATCCATGGAGATAGTAGAGTTGGATCAGATAGTGGCCGAATTGGGCTCATTTGTACCTGACCTCTCCCTCGTCATGAAGCTTTATGATCAGCTCTACGCGCTCCCGCTCCCTTCACTTGTTTCCAGTCGCTTACGACTCCCTGGCATTGTTTTCCGCATCAATGAGGTTGTCCGTGTATCGGGACCGGATCTGAAGACAAAGACTTGTGTATATCGCGCAACGACGACCATATTTGGTGTCGTAGAGATCCAGACAACCTCAAACTTGACCGAGATGGCAACTCTCTACCTCGTCCATCCATGGATCCGCCCTCTTCTAGACCAAGAGTTCTCGCGCACTCCAGCGGGGCTTGACAAGACGACAAGATCACTCCGGTTGTTTGCTCGGCTCATGCAGCCCTTTGGGGCGCTGTTGTTTGAGCAGATGTCGCGCGTCGAATACAAGCGTGTCGCATCAGACAGTTTGATTATGCTTCGGGTTTGTAAAGATATGTCGCTAAATACCTTGATAGAAAATATCTGCACGATCGACGTGCAATAGTTTCTCATGGACTTCACGATCGGCTCGCGTCTCCTTTTTATTTTTTCGATGTACGGTGATTGTAATGTTAGTGTTGTCCACATTGTAACACATACCCATGGTACTTCCCGCCCATGTTGCGCCCTTGCTTCGATTTAATAAATATTAGCCTCGAATTCAATGTGCACCGAGCCTATCGGCATGTCTACAAGTTGACCCTTCTTCCAACGCGAAGGATCCTTTCGAATGACTGAAGCAAACAAGAGTAATCAAGTATGGACCGCTGGTGTGGATGCCACGAACGTGAAATTAGAAAGAGCATCTCGTCGTTGTGCGATAAATATTATTTTGCACCTTGTTTAGCTGACTTCACCAGCTAAAACTTCAAGTATTACTTCCTCCATCTCCACGATGAAAAGTGAGAGTAAGCGCCCAGGGTGGGAGATGATTGGTGATCGATCATCATGATAAGAGACACGTGTGCTTTCTTCCTTCTGCCACTCTGAATCTTCGAGCTAATATGCATTTCCTACGCCAGAGAAAGAATAGTGAACACACAGGACAACGAGAAGGACGACGTGTACCGACGAGAAGCCAGGAATTAACTCTGAGGGAGAGCAGGTCTTCCTCGAGCATTAGTAAGCAAGGTGAGAACCTGGCAGGCCAAATGCGAGCACAATGCTAACGAGGAGGTAAGAGTCCAATAGAAACGATTCCTCCTTCAGCGTTGTTGAAGAACGAGAAGAGAGGCCGATTGAAATCGATCGTGCCGATGTCTGGGGACTCGCGTTCTTCCCAGATGGAAAGCACTTTGTGAGCGGTCACGGCGGCATGGACCAAAAGATTCGACGTTGGCGGATGGAAGATGGAAAGGAGGCGGGGACATCCATCGATGCGGGGGGTAGTATTTGGAGTATTGCGGTCTCGCAGGATGGAAAGTGGATCGTGAGTGGGTCGAACAAAGACGTGAGGGTCTGGGATGGAGAGACCCTTGAAAAAGTGAGGGTGATTCAAGGACATACACAGAGTGTTCCCGCGGTGGATATCTCGCCAGATGGGACGAAGATCGCAAGCGCATCGGACGACGGGACTGCCTGTGTCTGGTCCCTCTCGAGCGGAACGCGGCTGCTCGGCCCCTTCCAACACGACCACAAACTAGGTGCAGTCAAGTTTTCTCCCGATGGACGACTTATCGCCACTGCGACGCAGGACCGCGAATCTCTTCGAATCTACGACTGTCGAGATGGTCGCCTCCTCGTCGATTTTCCAATCCAAGTCAGCTCGTTCAATAACCAATCCCTGGCGTGGAGGAACGATAGCAAGCAACTCTTTGCCTTCTCCAGCGACGGAAACATCCACTCTCTTGACGCGTCCTCCCACACCACACTTTCCAAATGGCGCATCCACAGCGCTAGGTGCATCTCCCTGGCAAGCGACGGCTCATTTATCGCAGCCTCTGACGACTCATCGGTCTCACTTTGGGACACCACCACGCACAAGCACATCGGGTCTGTCATCCACGACACGGGTCGTATCCTATCCATGGCAATCTCGGACAACTATGACCTTGTGACTGGTGGATACTCAAAAATAAGCTTACAGAATTTTCTCGACATCCTCCCCTCTTCTTACTTTGAGCATGTAAGTACACCTGCATAAAATGTTCGAGGCGTGGGATTATCCATTTACCATATTCACTATAGAATATTCTCGAAATCCGGCGCAGAAGGGGTGAACCTCATCCCAGAGAGACAATCAAGACCCTTCGTGCACAATATGAGCGTTCAAGTGTGTCTATCAACACGCTTACTCTTATTTTCTAATATCCGTGTTATCAGAGGAGAAAATAGAAAATCTTGAGACAACCATCCTGCAACTTCAAATCCAGCTCACCGACGCTCAATGCAGAGCAAGACAAAAGGAACAACGTCTCGCAGAGAGCAGTGGGTTTATCTTCATCTTGCTGTGAGTTTCCTCTTACTGACTTCCAGTAATGTAAAGATGCTATCGTCAGCCAACTCCGCACACAACTTGTCGATTCCGAAAAGAAAGCTGATACCCTTCTTCGTGCATACAGACTGAAACATCAATGCGAGTCCTTGTATGCTTGCGGTCAGATCATCGATGCCGCACAGAGACTTCTCGAGATTATGGGGGGTGCAAACAGCGATGTGAAAACCGAGACGTTGATCATGGATTGGCTTTTCGGTGTGTTTCATCATCAATGATTAGGAAATAGCATTCCATTCCTATTATCAGATTTTACGAACAAATGTATCAGCGAGTTGGAGAGAATCGGAGACGCGGCCTCGCAGAACGAGTATCAGGACAAAGCGCTCACTGCGTACTGCGCTGCACTCGCCCTTGGGCCGCCAACTCCGAGTGCGCTATTAATCAAGTGGGCGAGCATAATGCTGCTTCGTGGCTCGACAAATGACGCACTCCATATTTCCACCAAGGTATGCTTTACTCGACAAACTGATCATGGATGTTCATAGTATATTCGTCCCTTCAGTTCAAAGTTCCCAGATTCCTTACTTATCATGCGATTTGCCATGTTCTTGAAGGGGGTGGTCGTATCACGGAGGCAATCAAATGTTTTCGACAAATGCAGAGCGAGCTCGCACTGGACCCAAGTATTGGCGACGACGAAAGGGCAGAGTGGGAACTCAGTGAGTGGTCATGGAGTATTGCAAACTCAGTTTTCTGATCACCCTATCAGGTTTCCAACGGTGCATGAAAAAAGTAGAAAAATTTGCTGACGTCGCAATGGGTTCTCGGGACTATAACAAAGCCGTTGAGCACTTCTCGGCTATGTTATCGCTCGATACGGTGGACCGCGTACAGACCCTAATCAAGCAATGCGATGCACGACTGGGCATGAGTTCATGGCAGGAAGCCCTCAAGGATGCAGACGAGGTACACTATGTCCTCCGTTCCAGATGATCGCAATAACAGAAACTGCAGATCATTGAACTCAGCCCTTCATCTTATCAAGGTTATGAGCGGAGGCATGGTGCATTACATGGTGCAAGGCGTTATTCGGAGGCCGTTGAAGCGTTTGATACAATGCTACTGAAACTTGATAACTCCCCTGATGAACATATTCGTGGTCAGTCAATTCTTGAACATCAGATGGGACAAATTATGTTAATTTAGATAAATAGAGCTTCGTGGCCGATATTTCGATGCCAGACCTACTATTCGAAGGATAATCAACGCGACCCTTTCACACGTACCACGGATACTCATCGACACCAACACCGGTCGGCTGCAAAACAGAACACAGATACCGGAAATATTCCAGGAACACCCACTCATCATGGAAATTGTATCGTGTTCGACGACCAGAGAAGTCGACTATGCTTATATTCAGGACAAGGTCAACAAGTATTGTGAATACGTCATGCTCTCACACAAATGGGAAGAACATGGCGAACCGCTCTTGCAGGACGTAGAACATATCTCTGTCTATGAGCTCAAACCATCCCGCGCAAACAATAAGTTACAGGCATTCTGCTCGACCGCGCGTTCGCTTGGGTTCCAGTGGGCATGGAGCGATACATGCTGTGTCGATAGGCTCAACAAAGTAATCTTGGAAGAGTCCCTTGTGGCCATGTTCAACTGGTATCGGGGTTCTGCCCTTACACTTGTCCACCTTCTTGATGTCTTGTCACAGTCGAGAAAGGTTGGACTTGATGGCAGTATCTGGAACACTCGGGCCTGGACGTACCAAGAATACCTAGCTGCCAAAAGGGTCCTGTTTTACACTCAGGACTGGCAGCCTTACCTTGGATTAACATTGTCGAACCATAAAGATTCGCCTATCGTCCTCTCAGAGATGGAGCAGGTTACGCATGTTTCTGCAAGGCAGTCGGCTACTCTCCAACCTGGTCTTGACAAAGTGCGCGAGAAGCTGTATCTTGCTTCAATGCGTCAGGCCACTCATGCCGAAGACATTGCATACTCTCTATTCGGGATATTCAATGTGGCAATTCCAGTCATCTATGGCGAGGGTAATCGTGCAGTTGGCCGACTTTTGGAACACATCCTGACGGGATCAGGCGACGTGTCAATCCTCGCTTGGATGGGCACTCCCAATCCGTACAACAGTTGCCTTCCCAGCGACCTAACTGCGTACAACGAACTTGTCTCGCCTCTTCTTCCACAATCCATGGATAATGTGGCGATGGATCAGATAGTGGCGGAATTGCGCGCAACCATCCCCGATATCTCCATCGCCATCAAGCTTTATGATCAGCTGAACATGCTTCTAACTCCTTCCCTTGCTTCCAGTCGACTACGACTTCCTGGCATTATTTTCCGTGTCGGAGAAGTCGTCCATGTGTCAGGGCCAGGTCCGAAGACAAAGACTTGTGTATATCGTGCGAGGACGACCGCGTTTGGTGACGTGGATATCCATACAACCACAAACCTGACCGAGTTGACGAGTCTTCACCTTGTCCATCCATGGATCCGTCCACTTCTGGACCAAGAGTTCTCGCGCACTCCAGCCAGGCTTGACAAGACAACAAAAGCACTCCGGTTGTTAGCTCGGCTGATGCAGCCGTTTGGAGCACTATTGTTTGAGCAGATGTCGCGTGTCGAATACAAACGTGTCGCATCAGACAGTTTGATTATGCTTCGGGTTTGTAAAGATGTGTCATTAAATGCCTTGATAGACAATATCCGCACGATCGACGTGCAATAGTTTCTCGCATGAACTCTCGATCGCCATGGTTAGCGCCACCTTTGTATGCATTCTAAATATGATGGCTGTAACGCATCTTTATTCGTAATGTTCATCTGCAATCCAAGTAATGTATACCCATCATTGTACACAGTTCTCCTTCAGGCTTTCCCGATGCTGAGTCATTGCTGACTTGTCATTTTAGTATGCAATCAGTGACCTTGGATCCCAAAGTCTTTGGGACATTTTCAGTCCGTCATCTCAATCAGCCCTGGGCTCGAGACTCAAACATCTTTCTGAAGTCATACGACCCTGTTTATCCATCTATCCCACTACTCTGGGATCGTTGGCCATAACTTTGGCTATACTTAAGCGCATGTGTCATACACGACTGGCCCCATTCTCATGTCAGATCTGTGATCGATATCATCGTTTCAAATTAAAAACTGACAAACCATGATACCGGATGAGACTTCTGCCGATTTCGAGGAGGTTATAGATAATGCATTCATAGCCTCAATGTACACTTCTTATGACCGCTCTGCATAGTCGACAAAGTGCTTGCAGCATGTTGAAACAATATTATCCATCGTGTGTTCCTGGGATTCTATCAGCAGCAATCCGGGGGTCATGTCTTCCCTAGGATTTCCGTGCTCGACGTCGTCATTCGTGAAGATGCCTTTATGGCCGTCAACATAGGCAGGCCAGACGATATTCTCCCAGTAGTTGGGGGGATCGATCCACGTTTCAGCCTCTTGAGAATCGATGTCAGTAAAGATCTTTGTGCGAGTTATCCGCTTACCAGTGGTGATGTAAGTTGCGCGTTTTTCCCGACGTTCCTTGAGGACATCGCGCGGGGTCCTCAGAAACACTTTGAGATCCAGATGCTCGACGACGACCTGCACATTGACATTCAATGGTGGGAAAAGGACAATCAGTCAGGAGCCTACTGGGTCCCAATACAAGAGGAAGCCATCGACGAGAGCCCATACAACTTTATCGGTAGATTTCTTGATGAGGTGGTTAAAGACTTCCTTCCAATGTGCTTCGTTTTCTTTGCTGATAGGCAGCTCTGTCTGCTTGTTGAGGTGGTCGGCACTCTTGTGTTCAGGAGGGATTTCCCCTGTTTGCTTGACTTGCTTAACGAACTCTCGGAGCTTGGGCCAGTCTATAGCAGTCGGAGGGCTGTCCCAGTCTTGGACCTTGTGGACGGGATGATACGGAATGGCTTCGTAAGGCTGCAATGAAAATGACAATGCAGTGCGCTAGAATGCTTCCCGAACTGACCGGCGCAAAGTCCTATGCTCAATCAGTCTCAGGAACGGCGCCGCATCACAAACAACTTACGTCCTGGTGAATAATGACACTGTCGGGGATAATGTTGCGTAGGAGTTTGGTGACGATTGTCTTTCCCGAGCAAGATGCACCACTAATAAATCAAATATGTCAGCGTTTCGAAACTCGGACAAACAAACCTGTTTTTGCTCACCCAACGCCAACCAAGATGACCTTCGTTTGTCCAGCTTGCTCAGGCTGTAAAATCATGCTTGATGCAAAGCTGGTCCGCAACCGGCCGCTTTATCATACATGATCACGATCTAGCACAGCCGATTCAAATTGACCATTCTGGTAACTTCCGAGTCTTTACCACATCCCTCCGAGTCTTCGCCGCCAGTGTGTCGTGGAAAAATCTTCCACAAAAGCTCCCTGACGGCGAGTTTTCCAGATTGGAAACGCCGCCCCAGTTATCCTTTACTGCGTGTATCTGCAGTCACGGTCCTCCAAGTCGGACTCGATAGTTCACATAACCACGTTGCTTTACGTAATCATGGTTGTCAGTCATTCTTTTCTTTCTTTGTGTGACCTTTGCTGAACGCTGGGGTTGGGGCCAAAGGTGTGGTTTCTGCACGGTCAACGGTACTTCCAGTGTACGTTCACATCGTGTCATCACTTTGCCTAGGAAATAATCCACTGATTGAGACTATCGGTGAGCATTACCTTGCCACTCGTTCTAGCCCTGACACTGAGGTTATGAACCACGAGATTTGATAGGGAAGAAGCTGGATCAACGCGATAACCAGTTGGCACGTCACACTGCTGTCGATCGCACTTGCAATGGGAAAATACGACCATATATGCCGGCTGACAGGAGCCGAAAACTATGCCCAGTGGCGCCGACAGATGACCTTGGTTCTTCAAGGCGAACGTCTCTGGCCCTATTGCAGCAATGGCTCCGATCCTACGAATGTTGTCGATTTCGCCTCCGTTATGCCAACACCAGAGGATCCACTAGCCATAACTCAGGCTGAAAGGGACGCGATGCTTGACTGGTCCTTTTTTTGGCTGAATGTGCCCAGGATCACGATCCGTCCTCTGCGACGTAAGCCAGGTACTCATGCTCAGCTCCACAGCACACGGTGGACGGTGACCTGAAGGAACTCGTCGAGTCAACAGAGCATTCGCAGGAACGCGAGAAGGAGCTTACGAGCAGGATTGCGACGCTGGAAATACAGATGCAGCGAATCGAAAAGGAAAGGAAAGGATGTAGGACTGTCTATTTGCACCATTACCTTGACATTTTGCATCGGAACAATGTACCAATGCGTGGTATCAACAATATCTTAGCAGGGTTGACAAACATTGCTCTGATCATATTCCAAACCCTGAATTCCAATCTTCATGGATGCACTGACAATTGGTGATGATAAGATAGAGAATCCCCTTCTACTCTGTGCTGAGAACCATGGGGGCCGGTAGATTCGTGATATCATAGTCTCAACGGTTTTCTCCGAATACTTCTTAACCGACGATGCTTAACTGTCGATTTTTACCTTCGGCTGCGACACTACTGTTTTTTCGGGAATGAATAATAAAACAATGGCACATTTAGCATTTACATGTATACTCCCGAGAATAACTTCCAACACGTCCACCTGATCAACTTAGGGCTGCGGCAGCGAAAGTGCCTTGCTCGAAAGCCCCAGTCAGTCTTGTTTACACGAACTACTGTCCTTGTCCTCTCCCTTTCCCCCTTCCGGGACGCATCCATCATCAAGGAATAGATTGTTCTCCTCTATGTAACGGGCGACTGGAGTAGGAAGTTGGTATCGCGTAGCAGGTCCCCTACGAAGGAACAGGCGGGCTTTTGTTGACGAGATGTCATTCTGGACTAGCTGGGGGATAAGTACGATGTTGTTCAGCCAACGTGCCAGGTAATCCGTCGCTTGATCCATGCTGGAACCAGCCCGTTCAATGACGAACATGCCATACCGTCCGAGTATGTGGTCCAGCTACAAACATGAGTTTGTGTGAGAATCACATCAAACGAATGCAATGGAAGATAGTACATGCCTCTTCAGCCGTCCAGAGGTTAGGTTGGGACATGGTAGTAATCAAGTCTGACCCGGCAAGAAGCATGACCCGAACATCCCGCTTCGCTCCGTCCTGTGTATGCACCCCACCCAAGATGGTGTTTATTTCATAATCGAAATGGTCAAGTGCAACAGACGTGGGTTGCCAATGCTTCTGAAAAGCCTCCCATCGGTCAGCCATGAGCCATGAGGATGTCTCTTCTGCAGCGAGAGTGCACATGTTGACCCTGTAAATTAATACATACAGGTGGAGTTAGCTTCTCGACTACCAACGATGCAAGCACATTTGCGATCGCAAGGAACCCCAATGGGGAAGTCCGAAGGAAAGCCTATCGCCGCTTGGTAGCGCTTCGATCGCAAAGTTGACACGGGGCGCAAATATACAAATTTGGTTCGGTAAAGCGGTCCCAACTTGTTATTCAGCGCCCGGCGTTTCCAGATCATGGTGGACGGGGGAGTAACATGATAGGGAAGTTAGACGGCATCGCTCACCTATGAATTGCGCTGAGCAAACCAGGTTTGCTGTACTGGTCGCCTACAGGACTCAAATACCCGCCCATGATTTCAAAGTTGGTGTTTCTCCGAGCATGATCCATGGCCATTTCGAACATTTTGAGGTGGAGATCGGAGACAGGACTGAAGGACCCGCACGCAATGAGGACGACAGGCTGCTTTGATGGATCTTGAAGTATTTTTCGGAGGCGATTACATGCGAAGATATAGTGAGGTGGGTTAGTGAACTCGGTATTGGCTCGGCAGGCCATGGCTTGGTAGTGGTGGGAGTGGCAATGCCAGTGGTAAGTAAAGTTTAGCGCCGTTAGTGCTTTCCCGTCCGTGTGTTTGGTTTGCTTCCACAATGTCAAGTTGCTCTACAAGTCTTCGTTTCAGCTGATACCGCTCAGTGAAGAACACCGCGGTCGTCGTGGTTGCTGCACTTAGGCGGGTCGTCGTCGTTGGTTGACCTAGGGCCCGGCGTGAACAACTTGTCCTCCTCATAAATTTGGCAGCTGCTTACACTTTCGAATTGATCGACCTCCAGTGCTTGCCAGAACGCCTGGGAGATGGTACTAACCTTTATCCAACTCACCTCGAGCTGCCTCGTCAAGTCATCTTTGGCCCCCCGATGACGTACGTGCATCCCCTCCCTAGTATCTGGCCATCACGACTCCATTGCAAGCCCTACAAGAATTTCACAGGGACCACATCCCGGGTTCATGCTGAGTGGCGCCGCCGTCGGCTGGCTGAACCATGGCACCATATTCGACCCCACGTCCGATACGTCACGCCTAGCCTTCGCTGCGCGGCACGGCACGCCGCACTAACAATGCACTGGTGGAGTTGCAGAGCTGACGCCGCGTGGATCGTGTCTATCGCGTTGTTGAGGCGGTAATAAACCGGGCGCGTGTAGTGGAGCGGCAAACGCAAGGTCGAACTCAGTTACTAGTAAGAGTCATCTGATTACCAGTATATTGTGATCGACATCACATTTAACATAAATACGACGATGAGAATAAGAAATAATCCGATGTTCATCGTCGCGAACACCCTGCACGCCGCACTTTCCCATTGCCCCGAGGATGACACTTACGCTCTGTACTCATCATCCGTCCGGGTGAGTTATGGATAGGTCAGGTGTTGCACATCTTCCTATTCAATGTTCAACGTTCAACATTCAGCCTTTACAAAAAGAGGGAACCCTACGCAAATCGTCGTCCCACGGCTCGTTCCGTAAATGGTTCAAACACGGCCGTCAGCTCCAAAATCTCCTTGCGTTCTGGTGATGGGCCTCCTCCACCGGAATACTTTCCCAACATGAGTGTGAGCCGTTGACCACGACGTCGCGCACACTTCTACTGTCTCACCTTGTATGTCTCATCCTTTCTCGACACCGCCCATGGCCGCTCGTGCCGTCTCAAAAGGTTCTCTCCAGTTAAGACCGCTGCGCAGCGTGAGCACGTTCGTCGGGATCTCTGCGTGGCGTTCGCGCGCCAGCGGGACTCGGAGCAAGAGTTCGTGGTCGTGACTCGTGATTGGGCCCGTGCTTGTTTCAAAGTCCGCATACGGCCGAAGCTGCATTGATCGATCGATCATTCATTCTCAATGTCGGCTTCGTTCTGAACTTTGCACTGGTTTTCTAGTTCCCAGTCATCGTGCTAAGTTTCAACACCATGAATGCACCCAACCCAGCTGATAATGTGCATCCAAACCCGTACGCATCAGATTGTCCCTCTTAATTTAAATACGTACTCAACATGATTTAGCGCCAAAAGGGTCACCATCAATGGTGCGGTTGTACCGCTATATTTTCTATCGAATGCGACTCACATTTCATTCAGATATCCAACTCTTCACTTCTCGCCGGAGTAAACTCAATATACTTCGTCCTCCAAGGCATTACTTCGTCCACTTTTCCGTTGGCGATACCGTGCGACCGACGATCACGGCCAAAGAGAGAAAGGATCACACCTCTTGGGATGAAACCATCTTTTTGTTGGTACATACTTTTTACTTTTACGACAAGGAGCTAAATATAGTCAGCGACGCGGACGAGCGCTCGTCATTACACATACAAGTTTACGAGAAGCATAACCATACCTTCAGACAGGATGAACTCGTTGGAACAATAAATTGTATGATCGGAGAGATGACAAGCAAACTGGATAATGGCGGTGAGAAAAGACCACAGTATCACTTATTCTGCTGATGCGATCTCTCCGATATACTACAGTGTTCATAGAACCTCTTTGCAAGCATACCCCCCATGGTCCCGTTCTTTCGGATATTTCGATCATGTTTAGGGTCTCTGAAACGTTGCTCGAGCCTGAGCACGTCAAGGCAGACGAGCTTCAAGCTACCGAAGTCGTCAGTCAAGCGATCGAGTCGCTTCCTTCCATCTCTCCCATTGTTGCCGACGTGCTCTGGGCGGTTGATAATACCGGACGTGTCGTCGACGAGGTACAGACATTTGCAACCACGTGGAACCTTGTTTTGAAGAGGGTAAAGCTGTTTGATGGGATCGTGACTGAGATCGCAGCGGTATTTGGTGTCCATCGTATTGACCATCTGTGTCTGTCTGAACATGAGATAGATCCACCCCTATGCATCGATGGCTTGGTTCATTATATCAGCCGCGATCAAAGTGTGTATTTTACTCGCTGATTGAACTATTTCTGATCACTGAGATTGTTCGTGCAGGTGCCCACGAATCAGATGGATCGCGACGACAAAATCGGTCGCTTGGCAGCAACAATGAGCGATGTGTTCGCATTTGTTCAGGATGCCGAGCCGTTGAAGGCGATCGAGGCGAACGTCAAGACAATCACCCTTTTGGTCCAGCAGGTCATCGAGTGCGGTTATTTCATCACCGAATACACAAAGGAAAAAAGTTTTGGTCGGTCGTTGCCTGCCTCACAATATTCGTCCCTGATGTCCATAATGTTCTAGGCAAGCGGATGGTGAAATATATGATCTCAGACATCGATAAACCGATCTCAGCTTACGAAGACAAGTTACGGGAACTCAAGATCGCATTCTTACAAGGAGTCGAGATCCAAACAGGTATCATTGTCATTCGTATGATGAATGCTGTGGAGCACATCGGTAGGCGTTGTCTCATGTGACCAGGGTCAGTTATTTATGGATCCACAACGCAGAGGAGGCTATGAACAACTCAGAGGTTAACAATGCCCTGAAAGATATGCGATTTGCACCGGACGCTAGGCATATTCAAGAGAAGGAGTGTCTGGAGGGGACGCGCGAGGCCTTCATCCAAGATGTCTGTAACATTCTTAGCGATCCCAACGAAAATGCGCCGCGGGTCTGCCTTCTTACCGGTGTTGCTGGATCGGGCAAATCTGCAGTCGCTCATTCCATTGCTCGGCTGTATGACGATAAAAAAAGGCTGGCGTCGTCGTATTGCTTCTCAAGGACTGACGTCAATGAGCGTAATCCCCGAAACCTTTTCAGTACTATTGCACGCAACCTTTGCGACCATGATCCTGAGTACAAGTCCGCGCTTTGGAAGGTCGTAAAGGACAATACAGCCCTTCGCGCATCGCCATCGCCCTCGGAGCAAATTGCGAAGTTCATCGTCGAACCTAGCAGGGACCTCCATCCTATTGGGCCTATGATCATCATTATTGACGCTCTTGACGAAAGTGGTGATCGAGACAGTCGCCAGCAACTTTTAGACGCTATGTCTAAGCATATCAAGGAAAATTCTCTGCCGACCCACCTTCGGTTCCTTATCACGACTCGCCCGGAGAACGACATCCGTGACGCACTCTTACTTTCCTCTGGTTCGCACGTGATCCATAAAAATATGGATGACATCCCAAAGGAGCTCGTTGACGGAGACATCGCGAAGTTCATACGATATTCCTTGAAGCTTCAGCAAAGTGAACTGGAGCTATACTGGCCAAACGCGGAATGGTGTCAACTTCTCGTGTGTCATTCTCAGGGTCTGTTCCAGTGGGCTGCCGCGGCATGTAAGTTTATCCGAGAAATCGGTGCCATACCGCGCGCGCGTCTCGAGGCACTGCTGAGAAGTAACAACCCTAATTCCCCCCGACCTCTGGATATGCTCTATCGGACAATACTCGATCAGCTCTTTACGTCAGAAGACACTCGATGGTGCTTTAAGCAGGTAATGGCTGTCGTGCTTTCGCTCAAGGAGCCATTGTCTCTCTCTTCCCTCTCCGCCCTCTTTCAATCAAATGAAGACTTTCCGAGTATGCGATGTATCATCAGACCCATGGCGTCGCTACTGGATGGTGCTGTTGATGAAGAGAAACCCATCCGTCCCCTTCATACCTCCTTCCGTGACTTCCTACTCGACGAAGTTCAAAGTTCATGCTTCCACATTCCCATCCTATCCCAGCATTCCCTTTCACTTGGACAAGCATCATTAAACTGTATGCAAAATATGCTTAGATTCAACATTTGTGACCTCGAGGACTCCAAAGTTCGGAATGCAAATGTTCCTAACCTAGTCCATCAGGTAGAAATGGCTATTCCCCCTCACCTATCCTACTCATGCCAACACTGGATGGATCACCTGCAAGATGTTGACCATACTCCAGACTTGTTGGCACAGGTTACTCTCTTCTTTGAGAACCTTTTCCCATATTGGCTTGAAGCTATCAGTCTTCTCTCCCTTTCCTCCACATCTCCAATCCTATCTGCCCTAGAGACCTGCACTAGTTTGTGTGTTTGGGCCAAGGTAAGATCAATAATGATAATCAGATGTCAGAACTGACAACAATTGTATAAGGGCCAAGATGTAGCAACTCTGGCATCAGAGGCATCCAGATTCATTCATGTGTTTGCTCCTATTCTTAAAGAGGCCACTCCCCACCTATATCTATCAGCCATGCCCCAAACCCCATCTAGCTCCCCACTATGTCAACTCTGGGTTGACCACCTTCAAAAGCATGTCCTGTTCAACTCTGGTCATCCACCTAATTGGCCAAATGAGATCCATATCCTGGAAGGGCACAAATCATATGTCCTATCAGTTGCCTATTCACATGATGGCAAACACATTGCTTCTGGCTCCTTGGACAAGACAATCAGGATCTGGAATGCAACAACTGGTCATTGTGTGGCAGGTCCATTTCAGGGGCATACAGAAGCTGTCTTCTCTGTGGCTTATACACCTGATGGAAGTTTCATTGCTTCTGGCTCTAAAGACAAAACTATCAGAATCTGGAATGTAACAACTGGTCAGTGTGTAATGGGCCCATTCCAGGAGCACACAGATGCTGTCTTCTCTATTGCCTATGCACCTGATGGAAGTTGCCTTGCTTCTGGCTCTGGAGACAACACCATCAGAATCTGGAATGTATCAACTGGTCATTGTGTAGGAGGTCCATTTCAGGGTCATACAGATGCTGTCCTCTCTGTGGCCTATTCACCAAAATCTGATGGGAGTTTTATTGCCTCTGGTTCTAGAGACAACACCATCAGAATTTGGCATGCAACAACTGGTCAATGTGTGGCTGGTCCACTACAGGGACATACAGAGGCTATCTTTTCCATTACCTATTCACCTGATGGAAGGTCCATTGCATCTGGGTCCAGAGACAATACCATCAGGATTTGGAATGCAACAACTGGTCACTGTGTGGCAGGTCCCTTTCTAGGTCATACACACACTATCTTCACTGTGGCCTATTCACCTGATGGAAGATTCATTGCCTCTGGCTCTTGGGATAAGACCATTAGAATCTGGGATGCAACAACTGGTCAAACTGTGGCAGGTCCATTTCAAGGGCATACAAATGAAGTCAACTCTGTTGCCTATTCCATTGATGGCAGCATCATTCTATCTGGCTCAGATGACAAGACCATCAGGATGTGGAATACAGCAATTGATCAGTCCATGACAAGTTCATCTCAAGGACCAACAAGTGCTGTCAGCTCAGTTGCTTTCTCACCCCATGGCAACTTTATTGCATCTGGCTTTTGGAATCACACCATCAAAATTCTTGATGCAATAACTGGTCACTGTGTGGCAGGTCCATGTCTTGGACAAACAAGCTCTGTCTCCTCTGTCTCCTATTCTCCTGATGGAAAATGCATTGCCTCTGGCTCTTTAGACAAAACAATCAGGATCTGGAATGCAGCAACTGGCCAATGTGTAGCAGGTCCCTTTCAGGGGCACACAGATGCTATCTTCTCTATTGCCTATTCACCTGATGGGAGATGTATTGCCTCTGGCTCTAGAGACAGCACAATCAGAACTTGGGATCCCACAACTGGTCAATGTGTAGGAGGTCCATTTCAAGGGCATACAAATGCTATCTTCTCTGTGGTCTATTCACCTGCTGGGAATTCCATTGTTTCTGGCTCAAAGGACAACACTATCAGGATCTGGGATGCAACAACTGGGGAATGTGTAGCAGGTCCATTTCATGGCCATACAAATGCTGTCTGCTCTGTGGCATACTCTCCTAGTGGCAACTTCATTGTCTCTGGCTCAGATGACAAGACCATTAGGATCTGGAATACAACAACTGGTCATTGTGTGGGAGATCTGTTGCAGGGGCACACTGGTCCTATCCTCTCTGTCACCTATTCACCTGATGGGAGTTTCATTGCCTCTGGCTCCAGGGACAAAACTATCAGAATCTGGAGTGCAAAGACTGGCTTATGTGTGGTTGGTCCACTCCAAGGGCACACACAAAGTGTCTGGTCTGTTGCCTATTCATCTGATGGCAAGTATATTGTCTCTGGATCCTATGACAGGTCTATCAAAGTATGGAAAACTGAACAACTTTCTTTCTTTGGTGATTTATCTGTAGAAAATGGTTGGATTCAATCTTCTAATGGTGCTTGTTTTGGCTGGGTGGCTCCCTGGAACAGGGATGCCACTTATCTTCCTACTCATTCCTTGGCAATTACCTCAGACAACATTTACCAAGCAGATGTTGACATTTCTTTGTTTGGGAAATCTTGGGCATCTTGTTGGAAATAATGTCTTGACTTTTACTTCCATAGTTGCAACTTGTTCTCATCTATTCCCTGTTGTATACCACGACATATGTGTTGCATGTACTAGTACTGAAGGAAATGGAGTGATTTAACAAACAGTCCCCTCGAGCTCACAAAGGAGTGTCATACCTTGTCAACTCACTCCCTCACCATCCCCCCTCCGACCTCGCACACCCCACAATTGAAATTGAACCGGCACATACCCCCTGCTGGACGAACACCTCGAGTCTCGACATAATTTGCCCCCGCCGATCCCCGCGCAACCTCTCCAACCAACTGCAACAAGTGCGCCTCGACCGGCTTGTGAGCCATGTCTTCCAGGGTGCTCATCGTCGCTTCAAATGGCCCCATCGTCAGCTCAATCGCGCTCGCATCGGCAACCATGGCCGACTCGGAGACAATCACACACGAAGGCGGGCCCGGCCATAGGCCAATTCGTCTCGATCGCAGGCACCCGTGCGTTGTGCCATCAAATGCCGTTGTGATTGCCTCCGCCTTGTCCCTTGTGTGATTGTACACCCCGCATACGCCCAACGTCGTGAGCGCATGAACCGCCGCACGTACTGTGTACCACTCGCCCCTGCCCGCGTCCGACCCGAGGGCGTCTCAAACGTGGTATTGTGCAAAGGATCCATCGACCATAACCAGAGAGATGGCACCGCTGTGCGGCGAGAAGGCCACATAGATATAACGTCCTCTGAATTTCGACAAACGACAGCTGACTTGGCGCAACATTGCTGAAGAGGAACAGCTGCGACACACATGGTGAGTACCTGCGAGAGCTGGCCTGGTATGCGCATATTGATGTGCGACGAGCGGCTTCAAAGTGAGATTGGCAACAAACTGCTGGAGGATAGAGTTGGTTGCGTGGCCTTTTAGATAATTGCTGTATTGTATCAGAGAAAAACTGTATTATTATTGTTAGAGGAAAAATTTGTGATGCGACGTCGTACCATGGTAGGCTCAATGTGATCTCGCCCGTCCAATCGCGGGACGACATGATACTCCGGGATGTTCCTTTCAGGCTCACGATCTTCTTGATGAGATGCGGCGGAAGTGTTGTTGCAACGTCGACGAATTCGCTGCATCCGAGGCGAAACGTGAGTTTGAGTAAGTCGGTAGTTTCCTTTTTCGCATCGTTTGGGAACCTGCCACATTGTGCGATCGTAAGAACGGTGAACACGATGGGAAATGACGTGACGCGTCGGAGCGCCGCAATCTGGTGCGAGACGTATGTGTGCGGCGGAATAGGGTTCGTAGACCCCGTTTCGCAGAGGGCGAAGCGCAACTCGAGCAGATCCACGCCCGTCCTATGATGAGCTCAGGAAGGTCCGTCCGATGTTTGGATATGCGAGGGACAAGAATGGGATCGCAAGCCCTGTACTGCATTGGCTACATTTGGTGCCAAGTCAAGCTATGTCCAGAAGCGTGCCCGAAAATCTTTCTACCTCGCACTCCAAACTACCTTGGATCACGTTAAAGTTGGTATACTTGTTGGCTCGCGACGTACAAACACATTCTGGATCCTCGCTGTACATGAACTCTTCGCCTTTTTGAAGTACGATTCGATGACGAACAGGTCACGCGGTACCAAGACACCTTTGCCGCCTTGCGTGGTGAAAACTTGACGAGCGTATTTCGCGCCATAGATGTCTCGGCATTCCCCTTCGGGGTAGCCCGTGGGGTATGTGGTCAAGCATCTCGACTCCCCAATAAGCAGGCCATCCGTGTTCAACATACGCCCACAAAGTGGGCGGACACCAGTGACCCGAAATGGGTGTCGAAGTCGGGAAGGGGAAGTGGAAACACACACATGAGGCAAGCGCCAGAACCGCGCAAGCCGACGAGCAATATCGTCGATGGGGCTGGCATTGCGGGAAGTGGGTCAGCGGGGGTATGTCGACATCTTGTACTTTGGTACCGATCGGTATGGAGTATTACGAGCTAATGCAAATGAAAATACATTTTGCCGTACCTTGCTTTCCAAGTCGAACCACCAATTGAGACGCATTTTTCCTCGATGACGGCGCCGCCGACCATGACAACGAGCAAACATCGCGACGCGATGGTCACCGTAATAGTAAACGGAGTCGCCATGCTTGATACGTTCTTATCTGTGGCATCTTACGTACTGGTTTCTATCCAGTCTGAAGGCTTGCCCAACGTCTGTAAAGAGTAATACATTCCATCGTGCAGGCGAGATGAATCGAAACCTATCGCAGCAGGGGTGCATACTTGCTCAAGTATGTTCCGAAAAAAAAACTGAACGTTCAACATTATTTTGGTAGTGAAAATAACGACCCGGGACTGAAGCAACCTCGGGGCATATCCGAGATTGACGTATTCTCTATCTGTCATCGGTGAAGTCAAATGACAATTTCGAGCCAAGTGTGGAACTTCATCTTTCGAAGATGGGTACACTTGGTGTCCGATGTGGTAGAAAGAGTCATTGACCCGTCTCCAAGCTATACGTATTCTTCTCCAGCTAAAAAGGATGGGCATATCTGAAAACGGATACCTCCTGGAAACAGAGGATTTGCGCACCTCGGTCTCCAATTCCCTTCGTACTCTGTACTCCTCATCTGCTTTAACGATCAGGTGGTACTCGTCCAAATCCTCTATTATAAAGGGATCTTTCTCGTTCATCGACAGAAGAATTTGCTTCACCGCAGAGTCACTGGCGCGTGAATAATGATGAAGGATCCACCACTGCGTGTCACGTCTTCAATACTTACCATGTGAAAAGTATACCTTGAGCCCTCGAATAGTTTGCTTCACATCAGCCAAGGGAGAGTCGGACGGGTACACACCTTTTATAGCTCTCATTTTTCTTCTATTGCACTTTGTGTCGTATTCTTGAAGTTTGGCCGAGTATCATATATCAAGGTTGTTCAAGTTGTCGTTGAACGTGACAACGGTGGCAGTGCCGTCGGTCCGGACACCGCCCAATTCCAATGCTTCTGCTCCTACATAGTGCGTGCACTGGCTCGGAATTGAATGTTTCTTTCTTTCTTCCGACTTCCTTTCGCCACTAACAAGACCCCCTTGCGACACCTTGGTGAAGTTCCGTAAGTCAATCATCCTCGGAGAGTCTATCATGCCATGCTATATAAGTCTCTGACTTCCCGGACTCGAAATATGGATGACCTTCCTTGCAGTAAATCCACCGCCCATCGAACGCCAGCGCATATTTCTCTCACGCCCGACTCATCAGCGCTCTCACTCCCCAAACACCCGATTCCAAAGCTTCCATCCATGTCAGCCGTTGAGGAATCTAAGCGACTCGCTGCCTACGCTGCGGTAGATAAGCACATCCTCCCACACCACAAGGTACCGTGGTACGATCCTTTCCACGACCGTCCAAACGATACTCACCCTCCACGAGATTGTCGGGATAGGTTCAGGTATGTACGTCCCATCCCGCAACCTGTCACACTCAATGACGCCATCCCCTAGGTTCTACCGTTCCCTATGTCGTCGATCGCATTGTACAACAAGGTGTTGAATTGAACCAGAAGCGTGTCTTCATCCCTACTGGGTTTCAGTCCAAGGAGCTCATCATTAAGGCTAAACTGAACCTCGGAGACGTGGATCAATTCCTATCGATTGATGTGACTATAGATGGTGCCGACGAGTCCGTTGCCTTCATCGCTCCTTTTATCCCGCTTACGCACCAGGGATCGTCTACATAGGGTCGACCTTCAGCTCAACTGTATCAAGGGTGGAGGTGCATGTCACCTGCGAGAGAAAGTCATTGCAGAGGCTGCCCAAAAGTGTGTTTGTCGTTTCCATTAATCTATCCGCGCTTGCTTATCTATGTAAAAGGTTCATCCTTGTCGCTGATTATAGAAAAAACAGCGAATATCTTGGCAAGAATGTACGTTCTCATTCTCGGAATCCTCTCGATAAATAATGTTGATTATCATTGTCGATCATCCAGTTCACCCAAGGCGTGCCGATCGAAGTCGTTCCTTTTGCGTACGCCAAGGTCTTGCAGACCCTGCGTAACTCCCTCGGCTCACCCAGCGCCTCACTTCGCATGGCAAAAGCAAAGGCGGGACCTGTCGTTACCGACAATGGTAACTTTGTCATCGATGCGCCATTTACGAGGGACTTGATAAAGGATCCCTACGCTGTGCGTCTCTCACATTCACCGCCCTGACTTTGACATATTTACCTCCCGTACTCGGAGCAGTTGATGGCAAAAATCAAGATGCTAACGGGCGTCGTGGAGGTTGGTCTATTCTGTAATATCGCGCGCGCGGCCTACTTTGGTAACGAGGTACTGTCTTCATCTCCATCTCCATGCAGTACGGACCGCATTGATGTCATTCGCAGGATGGTAGTGTCACGGTAAAGAGGGCAGAAGGTGTCAATGTCGTCGAAGAACGTATAGCTACTCCTTGAAAAACTTGATCAGAATAATGTTTATTTCCGGCCCTGTATATCTACTAGAATCATGTGCAGTTTATATTTATAGATGTCATGTTGTATAGTTTCTGCTAAAGAAGGAGGGATGGACAACCACAAAGGAAGCTAGCAGTATTGCGCGCCTCGTTTAGTGGAACACCACCCCCTCATCGCACGCGATGACGAGGAGAGTAAGCGCCCAGGGGGACTTCCGATAATGGGCACGTGCATTGTTCCACCACTTCCAATATGTCTTCGAGCATACGCCTGGGGGCACAAAATGGTGAGTATGCGGGACAATATGGAGGCGCGATATCGACGAGAAGGTAAGAATCAGGAAACAGACCTTCCTCCAGTATGTAACAAACAAAGCGCAATACCGACGAAATGGCAAGAACTCGAGTTCTCCTCCAGTATCGTTGAGGAGCAGGAAGAGTCAATCAAAATCGATCTTTTAAATGTTCGGATAGTCTCATTCCTCGGTGATGGAGAGCACTTTGTGAGCGGTGGTGAAGACGGAAAGATTCGACGTTGACGGGTGAAAGGTGGAAGGGAGGTGGGGTCACCAATTAACGCGGGGATTCTTTCCAGCATTGCAATCTCGCAAGACGCCAAGTGGATCGTGAGCGGGGGTGGAGAGACGTGGCAGTATGGGATGCAGGGAGCAACAAAAAAAAGTAAGGGTGATTGGCGGACACTGCACGAAAGGTGTGCGCGCGGTGGACGTCTCACCGGACGGGACGACAATCGCGAGCGGGTCGGATGACTACACAGCCTCTGCCTGGTCGCTCTCAACTGGTTAGCGACTACTGGGACCCGAACCCGGCTGGTATTTGGCTCCAGTCAAGTTTTCCCCCGACGGGCGCCTCATCACGACTGCGACATCAAATTCTGTTCGAATCTATGACATTGACAGTCAGGATGGCCACCTCCTCGTCGACTTTTCAATAGGAGTCCACTCGCCTAACAACCAATCTCTCGCCTGGAAGACCGACAGCAAGCAATTCTTTGCCTTGTCTTCCGACGGCTGTATTCACTGTCTTGATGTATGCACTAGTAGACTATAGTCGTCTGCCTAGTCGCCTCGGCCTCTTTGTCAGCTGCTCTACGCGCCATCTCGACAACGCATGCGTGCCCGCTGTACCTTCAAGCGGCGAAGATGTGCAACTTGTCGGCAGTCTGGGGATATGAGAATTTAATCAGACAGTCAGCGTACATGAGTGCCATGGTGTCGCGAGCCTCTAATGCCAGCCGTCCGACAATCACCAAATCCGAGATGTCCACACATCGCGTTCCGTGTATCGTTCGAAAACACCCTTGCGAATTGTCGAGATACGCCGACGATACCATAAGTCATACGGCGTGTCATATGAACTTTGTCTTCCATGTCGATAAACGACCGCTAGTCTGGACGGAATCTGAACAACGGGGACGCTCAATGTAGAAAACCATGCCGTAGAGGGGATCATTTTGGGTGTGGCTTCTGAAATAGCGGTTCCTGCGAGGCGGATGTTTGTGACTGATCCGAGTGTAGTCTGAAACTTGATGGCCTGATGTGATGCGGCCACTGAGATGAGTGCACAACGCGGACCATTTGACACTGGCGCCAGTACGAATTTTTTTGCAGAGTCCGGCTTCCCACCAGAGTGCCAATTCCAAACGGAACGAAATCGTGTTTCTCGGTGTGCATTCGAGTCGGTGCACCAAGCAGGTTCAAATCCTCCTCTCCGTCCTTCCTCACGAAGTTGACAGATCCAGATTTGATACAACAACAACGTTTCAAGTTCACTGCCATTGGAACACATGACATTTTCATGATGACGTTGCTCCCTGTCGACGCGGCGACCCCACGTGCATTTCTTGAGATAGGGTATGCACCGGCAAGCTCTGGTATCTCGAACTTGAATGGTTGCGATATTTAAAAGCTCAAGATCGCCATCATACTCTTTGAATTTCCATTCCCTTGAAGACTCCCATGTTCCTTCCTAAAGCTTTCCTGTCGTTGTTTCTCGTCGGGTCAACTGCCGTGGACGCAAGTCCGAGTCTGCTCAGTCGTGGTACTGGCAAGGCTCTCAGCATGGTTCCGACGATTAAGCAGGGCGGAACGCTCGGCGTTGCCGACAAGGACCGCGCTCGTGCCCACGCGCTCCAAAATACTGGTCCAGAGAGGAGGCGCAGTATCTCTTTCAGTATCACGGACTCCCCCGGGGCAATGTCCTACAGCGCTCAAGTTTCAGTTGGGAATCCTGACAAGGCAACTTCTTGTATGTGAATCAATCGCCCATTCAGTGCATGGGCTAAACGATCGTAGACACGCTTGAAATTGATACTAGAACTGCCAATACTTGGATTGGAGCTTCCCAACCATATTACCAGACCAAGACTAGTAAGGACACTGGGAACAACATTGTATGTTTCCGATCCTACTAGTATATTGTCGTTTGTTATACTGATACGACCAGTCGTTAAGCTATAATGGTTATGGGTTCATGGGAATGATGTGGATCGATACCATCATCCTTGGTTCTACTTTGGTTGTCAACAACCAGACCATTGGGGTCGTCATCCCGTCCAGCGGTATCTCTAAACTTCAAATTGATGGTGTCCTTGGTCTAGGCCCTTCCGGTCTCACTGCTGGCACGAACATCAACAGCACAGATACAATAGCCACGGTATTGGACAACCTGCTATCTCAAGGAATAATATCTAAGAAAATATTTGGTCTCTACTACGTTCCTGCTTCGGAGTCGATAAGCACGGGGCTGCTCTCACTTGACGGTTATGATGACTCGGTCATTACTAGCGCGGTAAAATATGTATCAATCACGCACACCTCGCCCGCGTCACAGTACTGGGGTGTCGACCAGTCAATTAGCTATGGTGATACCACCATCCTATCCTCGAATGCGGGCATAATTGACCCCGGCACCACCTTCATTTATATTGCAACGGGTGAGTGTATGTGCTGGGATTGACTCATTCTGCGCGCTGGTGTCTTACAATCGATGTCTCCAGATGCATACAAATCATACGCGAGTGCGACAAACGGTGTTCACGACAGTGCTACTGGCCTCCTCACCATCGATGCCTCCCAATATTCTGCCCTTCGGACACTATCATTCAACATCGGAGGGCATCCGTACGACCTCTTGCCCAATGCACAGATCTGGCCCCGTTCGCTCAACACTGTCATCGGCGGTTCCTCCAATAAGATCTACCTCGTGATTTCTGACATTGGGACGCCGTCCGGACAGGGATTCAACTTTATCCTGGGATTCGTTTTCCTGTGCGTGTTCGTTTACGTTTTTCCTTGCTTTGAAGGTTGCTTATACCCGTGTATTTATGTTAGCGAGCGTTACTACGCTATTTTTGATGAGATCAATGGACGGATCGGGCTTGCCACCACGGCCTATACCAACGCAACGACCAACTAGAATTTTTTTTGCACAAGCCAATTTCATCTGTGCTAGATTACGAAGTCGGTGACTCAGAAGTTCCGTTCAAGGTCGCCACCATTGCCTCTGGTCTGGTTCATCAAACCAAATGCCAGACAACGATTGTCAACTAGGTATAAAAAAAATCGAGGGGTAACTGCTCCCGGTGCATCTCCGAAAGCATATGCCGCGGTCCGTTCACCGTTCTCGTCGGCGGGTTTTTACGCCAAAGTTAAAATTTGTCCAACTCGTTTAGGAACTGTGTTGACCCGGACATCTGATCAGTTTGAGCGGATGTATTCAAGACGGCTATGCCTAATACACGTACCTCGATGTGTCTGATCGTTTCCATCGTTCGCGCCGTCGCCGGTATCTGCAGCGGTACTAAGCAACGAAAAAGCATCATATACTCACGCGACGTCCCATCCGTTCAAACAACGTGCGATTCCATACGTATGTTACACCCATTAGACGTCTACCCGCCGTGTGCTCCTGTGGTGTATGGGGGCGTACCCACAGAAACAAGTGTCCCATTGGCGCTGACGTCGTTCTTGATCCGTCCATGGGTGATGTTCATCGCCGAGCCATCCGCCATGACCGGTGTGCCCTCTGAGAAATGGTGCGGATGTTTTTTTTTTGACTTTTTTTTTGACGGTGCCCGTTTCAGAGGTGGCGGACAAGAACAAGGACGCAATTGTGAGACATCCGCTGAGCGTGTGAAGCGCTCTGTGCGGATTGTGTGTGGACGTGGGTAGCCTGCAGGGGTGACCCGTTGCCAAGGATCCCATCGCATTCCGGTGGCGCCTGTGTCGGGATTGGGCAGGGATGGTTTTTGATGTTTGCGAGAACCTTTCTTATGTCGCTGCTGGGGGTAGACCACCGGCAGTCGCTTCGAGCACACGAGTCGTTCCGATGCGACACAAGAGAACGACTGTCCGGATCTTGTGATAGGGATCGGTGTCGATGACCAATGCGAGCAAAGAAGGCTAAAGGTGCGGATGGGATGTGACGCGTGCCTGGAGTCAAAAGACCGTAGGAGTGATGATACACGCGACGCCGAGCGAACATTCTACTGCAAATCACGGAATAGTAATAGCACAAAACCACACACGTCATGGAACGATAATGGAACAGCTCTAAAATAATTAAATACAGATCAACCCATTCCAACTAGTACGTTTAAATAGATCTAGCAATCCACCTCATGCAGTCGCGTCGTACCTCGCCAACACCCTCTCCCTCACAACCCCCCTCGGACACCGCCTCCCAGTCCACATCTCAAACTGCACATACCCCTGCTCGAGCAACACCTCGACACCTCTCACCATCCCCCACCCCTTCGCAGTCTCTGCAGCCAACCGCAACAAGCGCGTCTCGGCCGGCTTATATGCCATATCCACCACGACGCCCGTCGGTGCGTCGAACAGCGCAGTCGTGAGCTCGATCGTCGCGTCGGCGGGGACGGTCGAGACGATGACGCGTGGCGACGGACCAGGCCACACACCCAGCGCCTCGATCGCACGCACCCGCGTCGCGTCGTCGTTGAATGCCGTTGCGATCGCCTCGGCCTTTTCCCGCGTACGATTGAAGACGTACACCTCGCGCACGCCGAGCGCCTTGAGCGCGTACACCGCTGCACGCGCCGTGCCGCCCGCTCCAATGACCAGTCCCGCCTCGCCTACGTCTGACCCAGCGTGTCCCTTGACGGCGGCGGCGATGCCTAGGTAATCCGTGTTATCGCCGTACAATCGTCCCTCCTTGGATAGGATCGTGTTGACAGCCCCGATCGCTCGCGCTGCGTCTGATAACCTGTCCAACAGCTTGATGACGTCCAGCTTGAACGGGATCGTCACGCTTGCACCTCCAAACGCCTCCTCCCGGATCACGCGCTCAATGTCTGCGTTGACGGTGGGCGTCTCGAACAGACTGTATATATGTGGCAACCCGAGCGTCTCAAATGCGGTATTGTGTAGCGTCGGGGACATGGAATGGCCGATTGGGGTTCCAAAGAGGTAGAACCGTCGCGTGGGCAGAAGACCGGAGAGATGTAGCGCCTTCTGGATCTCGACAAACGAGAGTTGACCAGGCGCAGCTTTGCTGGGGAGTAGCGGGTGCGTGACAGGCGTAAAGCACGTATTGAGCACGCGCGAGAGTTGGCCTTGTACGCCCATATTGATGGCAATGAGAAGTTTGGATGTGTGCTTGGCGATAAACGTCTGAAGGGCGAGGTTGCTCGCAAAGGTTGTTGCTTTGGAGATGAGTTTGACGATATCGCCATATTGCGATGCGACACCGTACGTCGAGGACATGGTCGGTGCGTCCCATGGAATCTCGCCCGTCCAGTCATGGAACGAAGCAATGATTTGAGAGGTGCCTTTCAGGCTCACGATCTCCTTGATGAAATGTGGCGGGAGTGTCGTCTCAACATCAACGTACTCGCATCCGAGGCGGAGCGCGAGTTTGAGTAGGTCGGCAGCTTCCTTTTTCGCGTCGTTTGGGAACGCGCCACCTTGCGAGATCGTACGGACGGTAAAGACGATGGGAAGCGAGGTGGCGCGTCGAAGCGCAGCAATCTGGTGTGAGACGTACGCATGCGATGGAATGGGGTTCGTAGACCCCGGTTCGCAGAGGAGGTCGACGCGCAGCTCGAGTGCATCCACGCCCATACTGAGCTCAGGAAGGTCCGCCAACGCAGGCACGATATCTGGATACGTGAGCGACAAAAAGTACGATCGCGTGCCTTGTGCCACCTTGGCCACGTTTGCCGCCAGGTTGGGCTTCAACCCAGATACATGCCCAAAGAATCTCTCTACTTCGCCCTCCAAACCACCTTCGACAGTGCCATAGTTGCCAAATTCGTATGCAGAGCACTCTGCGAACCATGGTTCACGACGTGCAAACACGTCGCGGATCTCCTCGCCATATGCGGGTCGCTCGCTCTCTTGATTCAGGTAAGCTTCGATGACGGATATATCGCGCTGTACCCAAACGACTTTGCCGCCTTGTTGGGTCGAAAACTCGAGGAGCGCTTGTCGTGCTGCGGGCGTCTCAACAATACCGCCTCCGAGACTGATTACCCAGCCCTTGGCGTGCGTGTTCAGCACGGAACGAAATAATTCCGTCTCGGCTTGCCGAAAAGCAGGCCATCCGTGTTTTTCGACGTAGACCCGCACGGTGGGCGGATGCAACGACTCGAAATGAGCGTCAAGATCGAGGAGCGGAAGAGAGAGTGCGCGCGAGGCAAGCGTGCCAATGTGTGATTTACCCGAACCGCGCATGCCGATAAGCAAGATGGATGGCATCGTCGACGGCGAGAGTGGTTTCGACGGGGCTGGGGCTGTGGGAAGTGGGTCTGGGTGGGGTAAGTCGACACCTTGTACTTGGATACCGATCTGTATGGTGTGATGGGCTAGTGCGAAGAAAAATGATATGCGCCGTACCTTGCTCTCCAAGTCGTCCCACCAGTTGGGCCACGTCTTTTCGACGCACCGTTTCTCCTCGATGATGGTACCGTCAACAACGGTAGCAAGCACTGCAAACGCCATCGCAACACGATGGTCATCGTAGCAATGAATCGAAGCCCCATGCTTGAGACTGGCGAGTGGCCGCCCATAGATGATGATCCCGTCCTCGAACTCGTCCGTCTCGACCCCAAACTTGGCTATACGAACGTTGGTCAGTGGTTTGGTGCAGGACCATGTAACGTACCCAGTTGGTCCCTCATCGCCTTGATTCGATTGCACTCTTTAACACGCTGGTTCGCGATCCCGCGAATCCGCATCACGCTCTTTCCCACACCGCTTTCCCCACCTAGCCCACCGTCCGTAGCGACGGCGCCAAGGACGGCAGCGGTCAAAAATGCGTCGGTCATTGGTTCCATGTCTACTTCGCCCATTGCCTTGAGCGTGCCAATAGGTGGACCCGTGACGGTCGTCTCTGTGGCGGTCTGAACGACGGTGCATCCCATTGGCTCGAGAACCTCCTTTGCAAAGCGCGCGTCTCCCTGCAGAGACGATGAACCGATCGAGCCCAGCGTGCAAGACGTACCAGCGATTGCGGCGACGGCAAGTGGGTACGTGGCACTAGATGCGTCGGACTCGATCGTGAACACGCCCGATTCGGGGACAGCATACACGCCACGTGGAATCTTGTAGACATTGAGCAGAGCGCCTGTCTCGGGATCGCGCTCGCGGGTGACGTGTATGCCAAAGTCGCGCATGAGGGCGATAGTCATGTCAATGTAAAGCTGTGAGATGACGGCGTTTCCGGTGAGGTCGAGGGTGGTATCTTGCTCTGCATAGGGAGCGCAAAGGAGGATCGAAGAGACGTACTGCGAGGAAATGGAAGCATCGAGGGTGAGGGAGCCACCTGAGAGACCGGTGGGAGCAATGGAAAGGGGAAGACAACCGGATGTGCCGAGGTAATTTATGTCCGCGGAGGCCTTTGTGAGTGCTTCGACGAGTGGTGCAATTGGACGCTGTTTCATGCGTGCATTGCCTGTGATGATAGTGCGATCTGACGGGGAAGTGGTAGAAGGCGACACAAGGGTGCAAACGGTAGTGAGGAAGCGTGCGGCGGTGCCAGCATTGCCCAGGTAGATTTCTGTCCCTGGTGGAGGCACGGAAAGTTTGCCACCAGATCCAGTGACGATGAGGGTTTCCCCATTGTCGGTCCACTCGAAGGTGGCCGCCTATCTGGAGGTGAGTACGGAAGGAGCGGAGAATATGACTACAGACCTTGAACGCCTGTAGTGCGGCTATCATGACCTGTGTGTCATCTGAATGGAGTAGATTTTTTAGCTTGACTGTGCCATTCGAGAGGGCAGCGAGGACGAGGGCGCGATTCGAGATGGATTTCGAACCCGGGGTGTTGAGAGTAATGTGTGATTTGTCGTTGGTGGTCGGTGCGGGGATGATAGCAGGTGGGGAAGGGACGAGTTGAGGCGGCAAAGAACCCAAGTCCGCGCCTCCTGGTAACTCTCGCATCGGGGTTGGGAGGGATGGTTTAAGGTAGCCGCCGGGGATACCGCTCTTGACGGTGACACCATTTGCGAGGACCTTGCGTATTTCGTCATCGGGGATGCCAGTTGCTCTCAGTTCGTGCGTCTTTCCGATGCGAGACAAGAGAACGATTTTCTTGAGTTTGGAAGACGAATTCTTCTTGTCGATGGCCATGCGATCGAGGAGGCCATCGATGGTCATTGGCGGAGCGGATGCGGCGCGCGCCTGTGCTTGAGCACGAAGGACGAGAGGGTCAGCGAGGGAGGTCGGGAGACCATAGGAGTGTATGCAACGACGGAGTCTTCCAACGCCGACTTGGCCAAGCCCGGTTTCTCTGCCGCGGCCACGAGCGATTTCGGCTTCGAGGACCATTCCTATGGCGACGCACTCGCCGTGAAGAAGGTAGGGAGTAAGGAAAGCTTCGATAGCATGACCTATTGTGTGACCGAAATTGACGAGATTGCGGAGGTGAGCTTCCTTTGGATCATGGGAGACGATGGTTGCTTTGGTGTTTACGGAAGAGATGATGAGGGTGAGAAGGGGATGCGAGGCGAGATCGGACAGGGATTGGGCGTGTATTGTGGAGAGGGAGTCGAAAAGGGATGCAGAGGACGATTCGAGGAGGGCAAAGGCGTCTTGGTCCCAGATTGCGGCTGTCTATGTGGCGATGAGATCGAGCGGACATTAGGCGGAAGAGACGGACCTTGATTATCTCTGCGAGCCCGTTTGCAAGTTCGCGTCTAGGGAGAGAGGCAAGAAAGGCGACGTCAATGAATATGAATTCTGGCTGCCAGAAGGCGCCGATGAGGTTCTTTCCGAGGGGGGTGTCGATCGCAGTCTTTCCCCCGACGGCAGAGTCTACCATGGCGAGAAGGGAGGTGGGTACTTGAACGACACGAACGCCGCGCATGCTAGAGAAAGTGAGATAGGCAAGGGATGGGGGATGACACGCACAATGTTGCAGCGACGAATCCGACGAGATCGCCAACGACACCGCCTCCGAGGGCGATGAGGACCGAGTTGCGAGAGCACTTTTGTGCGAGGAGAAAGTCCTCGATGGCGGCCTTGCCCTCGCGAGACTTGGAGGTCTCGCCGGGGGGGATGACATGGGTCACGAAGCGGGGCGCGGCAGCAGGATCGGGGAACGCGTCGCGGATGCGGGCGGTGAAAGCGTCGTGGATGGGGGCAAGGTAGAGTGGGGCGATGTTGGTGTCGGTGACGAGGACATAGACATCGGCGGGTGACTGGGAGAGAAGGGTGTCTGCGATGTGCCTGTGGAGGTGAAATCCGCAGTGGATGGAAGGTCGACCAAGGATGGAGATCGTACGGAGAGACATGATCGATATCGGTTCCATTTTTAGCGGGGGTATTTGTATCGAACCGCTGGGATTCCTCACCGCCTCCGATTCTTTCCGGTGCAAACTGCCGAGTTACCCCGAATGGACGCTGCTACAAAATAGCCCATTTCGTTGATTGACTTGCTCGGACATGTTCGCTCGCTTTCGTCTGCCAAATCCGCGCCGGGTCCGCCCCGTCTCGACGTCGAGTCGGATTCCCAAGATCGTTGGTCGCGTCACCCTCGCGACCCTCGTCGCCGGTCCGCGTTTTTTCTTTCTTTGCCCTTTCCCGCTCATTTTCTTTGGCAGCGACCGGCACACTCTACTACGTCTCCCACAAGGACCGCCATCCCGGGCCGCAGCTCCCGTTTGACCCCGCCAAGAAGACGATCGTCGTGCTCGGCAGTGGTTGGGGTGCAACCAGTCTTCTCAAACATCTCGACACCCAGGATTACAACACCGTCCGACTCTCCCCACTCTTTTTTTTTTCCCGTCTTTCTCACACTCTTCTAGATCGTGATCAGTCCCAAAAACTTCTTCCTCTTTACCCCCCTCCTCCCCTCTGTCGCCGTCGGCACCCTCGGCCCGCGTTCCATCCTACAGCGTATGTTTTCACTGTGACCCCCCGCATTCCGCTCACCTCTCCTACAGCCACGCGTTTCATCACCCGCCACAAGGCCAGAGAAGTCGCCGTCATCGAGGCAGAGGCAACCGACGTCGACGTACGGTCTCTCTCTTCTCTAATTCCCTCCGCTCACCCCGTCCTAGCCCGTCAACAAGACCGTCACTTTTACAGACTCGTCCCCTCTCCGTCCCCTCGAGCCAACCAGCACCATACACTATGATTATCTCGTATATGCCGTCGGAGCAGAAACTCAGACATTTGGCATCCCCGGTGTAAAAGAACACGCCTGTTTCATGAAGGAGATTTCAGATGCAGAACAGGTCCGTACACTCTTCTCGTATGCGCTCACCCCCCTCACGCGATTGCAGATGCAACGTCGCTTCTTGGATTGCGTGGAAACTGCCGCCTTCCCTGGTACCAGCGAGGAGGAAAAGCGTCGCCTGCTCCACATGGTATGCTCATTTCTCTTTTCATCATCTCTCCTCACTTGCCTCTAGGTCGTCGTAGGTGGCGGTCCCACAGGCATCGAGGTCGCTGGCGAATTACACGACTTCCTCGAGGTTCGTCCCATTCCACACCACCGTTTCTAGTCCCTCACTCCATAACAGGAAGACCTCAAGTCTTGGTATCCCGAACTTCACCCATATATGCGTCTTACCCTCGTAGAAGCTCTCCCTAGTGTCCTTCCCATGTTCAGCAAAGAGCTCATCACGTACACTGAAAACACTTTCAAGGAGAGCAAGATCGACATCATGACCGGAACAATGGTATTCCCTCCCCCCATCCCTTGTCCATTTTCTTGACGTCCGCTAGGTCAAAGGCGTCACTCCTACATCCGTCGCCCTCAAGCCAAAAGATGCCCCAGAACAACAAGTCGACTGTGGTCTCGTCGTCTGGGCCGCTGGAAATACCAGTCGGTCCATCACAAGGAATCTCATGGCCAAGTTGTCCAATGACCAGACCAACAAGCGGGGCATTACCGTCGATAGTCCGTTGTTCTTTTTTCTTCTCCTCGCGATCATAACACTCAACCCATCACAGACCACCTCCGAATGCTTGGTGCTCCTTCCATCTTTGCCCTCGGTGACTGCACCTCGACCTCGTATGCCCCAACAGCTCAAGTCGCCTCTCAGCAAGGCGCCTATCTCGCTCGTATCTTCAAATTGATTGCCAAACGCGATGCTCTCCAAGATGAAGCCACCTCCCTCTCGTCTGCAGAACAACTCAACGACGAGACATCGAAACGCGTCGAAACACTCAACAAGAAGATAGGCAAGATCAATTTGAAACCATTTGCATACAGTCATCAAGGCTCTTTGGCGTACGTTTCCATCCCGCGTCGACGCGCATACACTGACGGTCACCCAGTTATATCGGCTCGGACAAGGCCATCGCTGATCTCCCTATATTTGGCCGAGAGGTTCGTCGTTCTCTTCTATCGAGTAATCCTTACAAATGTCGCCTTAGTGGGCCAGCGGGGGCATGGCTACATATTTGTTCTGGCGAAGTGCCTATCTCAGCACACTCTTCTCGCTTCGGAATCGGGCCTTGGTTGCTGGTGATTGGATGCGCGTCAAGTTCTTTGGCCGGTGAGTGACCCCTTGAATCCTGGGATTCAGTCGAATCCCGCTTCTTTCGGTGGTGCGCGATGGCTCTGTAGTGGCCCGTGCTATCCCAGTGCTCTGGCGGTGTCCCAATCCTTGGCGCGAACGCATATCGTAGCACGTTGTCCACTTGTAGGCAACGCTGTTTGAGCGCATCACGGGGCTAATCATTACCCGCGTCTTTGCTGATTAATACTGAAGCAGTACTAACACCATGCGTATGACAGGGACGTGAGCCGTGACTGAGGCTATTGGTTTGCATGATGTGCGCATTGCTTCGCATCGCTATCCACCATCGTGCAGTGCGCGGCTATCATTTCATAGAGTAGATTAGTGTACACACCGGGATGAGTCATCTAATACCTGGCTTTAGACGTGGATAGATATTTAGACTGCATTTGAGACTGGGTTTTATGGAATCGTGATAGCTGGTTCCGACATTTCCTAGTCGAGTGACGTGAGTACGAGTGTATCGACTGTGGACGAAAATGCGAAAAAGTGCGGATCACCTACCTCGGAACACAGGGCCATTCGCGTCATGACGGCAACGGTAGGCGATTGACTTGGTTACCGGTACAAGTCTGATCCGCTCCGTCCCGATATCGCCTAGCCACTGAGGCCCAAAATGAATTCCAATCTGATCCTTCCGCGACCTCGACGCCGTCAGTATGTTGACACATTGTTGCACACGGTTGGCGTGGCATGGTGTATTCTCGTCCGCATTGCCTGCCTCGTGAAAAAAAAAAACGCACCAATGCGAGAGAGTCACATGCAGAACTGTTTGCGTCGTCTTTTTTTTTGTTCTTCGAGTGTCGATCCAGCGATGCCAAGCGATTCGCGTTGCGTTCAACACTGGCCCTTTGAAAAAAGAGGGCATGCGCGTTGGCGGGGGGGGGGGGGGGGGAGGTGTTTCGGTGCGGTCCGTGTGGATCGTCCAACAGGTTTTCCCCCGTTGCACCACTCTCCCCCGGCTCTTAGGCCTGGAACGTTGGCGCGCGCGCGCGTGGGGGTGGCATGCCTTGTTCGATCACCGAGGCATCCATCAAGCACATCAGCCAACGGAACGAGACGACTCCTCGTGGTGCCCATCGAAAGATGATCGATCAACGCCCCCCCCGCACCCAGGTATCACACGCGGTCATTGCATGTAACATTGCCTTTGTTATGTGCTCAAAGTACAAACATGAACAAGTCCTTTTTGTCGGCCATGTATGCGTCAGCGAGACAGAGTACATCTCGTCCGTATTATAGTGTGCATCGTCTTCCAATCATAGCGTCCAGATAGGATATTACGCGTGCGTCGTGAATAATGCGTCGCAGGTCGTGAGGGCGTTTTTGGAAAAAAAAAAGTGTTCATGAAGGCGCGTAACTCGACGTCGTTGTGCCACCGTAGGCCTGCACGACGTACGGCCCCAACAGCGGTGCGACCGGATTGCTCGGCAGAGTTGCAGGACCCATCCCATCCTGCGTCGCCCACCGGCTCCGCGACCGCAACTCCTTTCCATACGCCAACAAGATCACCCCGGTCGGGAACCCTAGACAGCTCACACACGCCAGCAGCATGCTCGCGTTCCAGATGCCCAGCGTCCTGTACAACGGTACAGCGATACTAGGGAACATGGCGGCCGTGATATTCCGCACGGCGCAATTGGCGGCGACGACCGAGGCGGAACGGGTGGGGTAGAGATCGATATAGTAGTTGAGCAGGGAGAGCTGTATGAGCGTCATACCAATCCCGACGGGGATACCCGACAGGACGGCAAGAAGACACGGCACGTCTGGGCGCGCGGCCAGAGCGAACCAAAACATGCCAATGGGGGTGAACAGGGAGGCGATGAGAACGCATGGCAGACGCTCTTCGGGGGAAATCTCGCGTTTGCCGCATGATTCGGAAAAAACTTGGTTTCGGCGCGCTCGGTGCTGGGGTTTGAGAAAGAGAAAGTAGACCAGGACGCCGAGGAGATTGCCGGTCCAGGGTGCAAGGAAGACTAGACCAGTCTCTTGGCGGGACATGCCATAGACAGCCGTGAAAACATATGGATAGGCCTATAATCACCATGAGGGGCGCATCCGAGAAAATGGCATATAAACATACCTCAAGAAGAAGAAACAAGAGTCCGTAGACGAATGCGTGATAAAGCGTGGTCCACTTCACGATCGGCTCGTGTCGAAGCATGACTAGGATTGGTGTTCATCTCGACTTCATCTATCACCCATGATAACACACTCACTGATCGGCGTGAAGAGCGCTTCTTTCCAGATGTTTGATTTATCCCGAGTGGGGATGATTGAGATGCCTTGTTGTTTTGCGAGCGTTTTTTGGATCGCAGAAGGCTCTGTCTCAGGGAGAAGTACGAGAAGACCTGCGATGATGGCAGCCCAAACGGTAATAAATCCCATCAACCAACGCCAGGGTACAAGCGCGCCAAGTGGCGACGCGGGTACGGGACCGAATGTAGGTGCACCCTGTAGCATGACAGTAAAGAGTGCAACCAGCGGGGCCCGTTCACGAGGATTGAACATGTCTGAAAGTGAACCCCCATAGAGAGAGAAAACACCGGATCCGATCAAGCCAGCGAGTGCACGGGACACGAGCAACGTGAACATGGTCGGAGACAGTGCCGTACACAATGACAGTACTGTGTAATGTCAGTCAAATTTTGGGAAACAGCCATGCAAACGACTAACTTGTGAATCCTACCATGCAGGTCACGTAGACCGGTCGGCGACCGTATAATTCACTCATTGGACCAGCAATGAGTGGTCCGAAGATGGCACCCTGTGGCATGTATGCGTCAGATGAAGAAACATGCACTGTTTAAATTGACTTGCGAAGTTGTAAAGGCCCACGCCAAGGGTGACGACTGATTGCGTTGTACGGAAATCATTTTCAATTTGCTGCTGAATGCCAGACTAGTATCTGTTCAGCATGCGTCGATCTGTGGCGACATGGCTAGTAGCCTCTCACATAAAATGTAAGGGCAAGATCACTGCGATGGAAGAAACAATATAAGAACTGGGCATCACCTGCTACGGAAAAGAAGTACTTACACAGGTGCAATGGAGTTCCAAACGACGAAGGCGATCACCCATCGTCGCCACTTGCTCCATTGATGAGGATCGTGTTCACCACTCAACACGTGCGAAGGAACTGAAGACATCTGCCTGTCCGAATGACGGATTAGAACAAGATGGACGGGGTAGATGGCGCGTATAAAGTTTTTATACCTTGTACGTAGGCGCCACTAGTATGGCTTCCCGAATATGAAACTCTGGGGCGACCAATCGCCAAATGCGCTTCCATTCTGCACATCAGTCCCCAGATCCAAAGAGACGTACAAAGGAAATGCCAATTCCCAGTCATGGAGAGACCGCGATTTTTCTGATTCGACGACCGAGTGAGATAATTGACAGGCTGTAATGACGCTTTCACTTTTGAGGCAAATGCGATGTCGTTCGCGTCATCAGTACCTGTCGCTATTTCAAGTTAGCAATGGTCACCGGGTAGGGCATGTTCCGAACAAAAAGCCGAGTCTCGTCGCTTCGTCATGAGAAATCATGTGGAGTTCAACTCACCCATCTGCTAGTGTTGGCGTCTGTTCCGAGATGTTACGCCCATGTCGGTAGTTTATGACGTCAAGTCTTCATTAGCAGGTCCCTATTGGTCGTATAGCTTCAAGTTCAAGCGCAAACTGCCAGCCGGGTGATACTAGGCCCATCAGTGATCACACCATCGACGTGACCGGGTGGTCCAGGCTCCAACGTTCCTGCGTTCCATAAACGTTCCATAGAGGCATAGTATCAGGGATGACATGACAATACCGGCAGGAGAAGCGGAAATAGCGCTAGAACAAGTTGAACGCCACGCGTCGTGCATTTTTCGAAGTCAATTTCCGCTTGGATTACGCTAAACTCAGTCACACTTGACCAAACCATCATTCAAATTCTCAAAGTTCAAACGCCCCCTATATAAACCACCCGCATCAAGCCATGGTCATGTACGTAGCCTTCAAACCGAAATGGATCCGGAACAGAGGGCTACCGAACGAGCCAAAAGCAGATACAAGAAACTGTACTGACCTCTACAAAAATTTAATACACCAAAAAGAAGTGATAATGTCAGATTCGCACTTCACGGCGACCGTGACTAGCGCCCCGCTCAATATTCACTAACCGAACGATCTGCAAAGGCAAGACCAGCATCACGTATTTCAATCCGTCCAACTGCCCGGCGCCTCTCTGGATCTACTGCGGTACCTCATTCCCGTTTATTAACAAGTCAGTTTTCAATTGGTCAATAACCGTAACCATCGTGGGGCCCGGACACTTCGTATGATTGATAGGTCATTTTGGGGTGAACTAAGTAGTAAGTTAAAGTACTTGGAGGCTACACTCGTTGCAATGTTCTCCCATTAAATTGTTCCACAGATTTGGTCCCAAAAGGCCTAACCTTTTCCGACTACCTCGCCAATTTCTGAGACAATTTTTAGTTCGTCCACGCAGAATCCCCAAGCATCTGAAAGCGCCATATCGACCCTAATCTCCACCATAACGCCGCCTAGAATTCCCTCAGCATTCCATCCAGAGGTAGGTGCAAGCAGGCCAGCGCCTCTACCATATCGCGGCTCACTTTCAAGGCAACGAAAGGAAAGAATAGCATCTCGAGTCGGTATGAAGCTTCGAGTTCTTGAATCTTCATCGACTGAGATCTTTCAGAGTCTCTGAGAGCTCACATCATATGACGCTTGTTGATGTTATCTTAACAAAGAAAACATTCCGTTCCTCTACGTGTCCTAATCTATCCTTTGGACAGGTGGATTTCACGGTAAGCACGACCTCGTAATGCAGCAAGTGGCGACGATGGAAGATTACCTTCATCAATTGGCACTCCGTTGCACCTGTGACCTGTGTAACCTCTACTCCGTAGCAGGCAATGATGAGTTCTCATGTCGTTTATTTCGCTAGGGGCTAACCGTCAGTAAATTATGTCGCCGCATGTCGATGCACACTAATATGGTATGCGGCAGCAATTCAAGATGATTTCCACTTCCATACAATACTAGTAGAATCGATTGTCACCCTGCACCTCTACCATCTTGTAAGTTGTTTCGGATGAAAGCAGTGCAGCTTGTTCGTCTGATATTATCTCAGGGCGTCGTCTTGAGACCACTCATCATTGCTCCGATGAGTGAATTATACGGTCGCCGACCGATCTACATGACATTTATGATAGGATTCACCAGTTGGTCGCCTGCTTCCCTGTTTCCCGAAATCCGACTGACATCGCATGGTACTACCATTGTGTGTAGCATTGTCTCCAGCCGTGTCCGCCTTGCTCGTGCCCGTGCACTCCCTAACTTAATTGATTCCAGTATGTTCTCTCTATGGCGGTTGATTCTCGGATACTATGTTCAACCCTTGCGAACGCAGCCCTACGCGTTACGCTTTTTATGGTAATGATGTAGGGTGCACCTACATTTGGTCCTGTACTGGCGTCGCCTCTTGGCGCGGTCGACCCATGGCATCGGTTGATTGGGTTTAATACCGTTTGGGCTGCCGTCATCGCGGTCTTGTTGCATTTCTCCCGGCGACCGAGCCTTCTACGATCCGAAAGGATCGCAAAACAACAAGGCGCCTCGATCATCTCCGCTCGGGATAAATGAACCATCTGGAAAGACGCGCTCTTCACGCCGATCGTGAGTTGTGTTATTATGGATAGCTAGATTAAGCTGAGGTGAACGTCGTTTCTAGTCATGCTTCGACACGAGCCAATCATGAAGTGGACCGTGCTTTATCACATGTACGTCTACGGACTCTTCTTTCTCGAGGTAGCTTTTCACACAATCATTCTCTCGGATGCGCCCCTCATTGTGATCGTATCCATACGTTTTTACGGTTGTCTACGGCATGATGCATGACCTCCTTGGCGTCTTGGCATGCTTTTTCTCCCGTCAAACCTGAGAACCGGGTGCGTCCAAACGACATCTTCCTGAATGCAACCAAGGCACTTCCCAGGCGTCCCTGTCGCCTCCCTGTTCACCCATCAGCATGTTTTTTTTTTGGTTCCATTTCTATCCCTTCAGGAAAATCCTATGTAGGACAATGCTGACTAAGGTAAAAAGGGGGCACCCATGCCCCCGCCATATCCCCGAAATTGCGAATGCACTCGAAGGCAGGCCGTTGACCCCATCAACATGTTTTGGTTCGCCTAAGCCGCCCTGTCTGCTCGCCGTCGGGGATGGGCATGACGCTCCACCTGTTCCGCCCCTGGTCGTCATCGCGAACTGCGCCGTGCGAAATTTCAACGGCGGCTGTGTTCCCCAGTAGGTGTGTAGGGCTATGGGAAAGAGCTATGGGCACTACGACTCGAATGCTTCTATGAACTCTGTTTTTATCATTATCACCTACCACACTGTCCAGGATCTATTACATCCAGACACTACCATGGAAGACGACCGAAAAAACAAGGAATTGAGCTTGTACTGTGTTGAATGGCCTCATGGTTTTTGCAGGTATGTACTTTTCACCCATCCAGCCTCGGATTCCACGGAGGGCAGACATGGGCAGCGCGGGGACATTCAAAAACGTATGGTCATCCTGGTCAAGGGGCATCGCTTGCGATGGCAAGGCCCATCCATAGTCTGAATTTACCTTCCTAAATAAGCCCCTGAAACTCAGTGACCAATCGCCAAATGTGCGTTCATGTTGTCCATCAAACCCCAGATCAGAGACGTACACAGGGAGAGCCAGCCTCTAGGCCTCATCATGGCGGCCATGATTGATATCTTTGATTTGGCAGCGCCCATTGAGATCATTAGCGGACACTTTTGAGGGTGTGATGTCGTTCGCGTCCGAGTCACGGCGGCGGCGGCGGCGGCGTCATTAGTACCTGTTGGCATTTGGGGATAGTCACCGGGTAGAGAGAACGTTCCGAACAAAAAGCAGATTCCCATCGCTTCGCCATAAAAGTACTCTGGACAGCTTCAACTTTGCACTGATTCGAATGGCCGCTGCATCTATCAGGAGATAGGTCTGCTGTGGGATGTTACGTACATGATGACTTTTGAACTTGACCCTACCTACGTCCCTTTTAAATCATGATCAACGACGGCCAAACGTTGAGGCACTCACGTGGTTGTATATCATGCGCAAAATGCCAGATAGGGTGAACGGAATCGATCCGTAATCAAGAGTTCTGTGGAATTGATCAGTACTAATCGACGAACTCGGCACCGGTGACAAGGTGGCTTGGCTCCACCTGCTGAATGGGCCAAAAGCAGATTCGGAACAATAACCCTGGGTATACACGCTGAGCCATACAAACATAATTACTAACTCCCCCTAACCGAACGAAGATATATCTATCTCAGACCCATGGCGGGCTCTAGGCCGTACCGAATTCGGTCGTACACGTCAACGCTAGCGCCCCGCGCTCGATAAGGCGGTATTCACCAGCCGAACGTTCTGCATTCCGTCGTCAGCCAACAGCCAACACAAAAAGCAGGAAAGAAAAGCCAAGAACGCACTCTTCATGGATCTCAATCCCTCCAACTGCCCATCTCCTCCCTGGATCTACTGCAGACACAGCCTGCGAAACTTCGTCCCCAATCCCAACGGGCCCGCACACACCAACCAGGACACCTGTAATGTTCATATATGCTTTCACGCCTGATCCATACGATACTGCTCGCTCAATCACCGAGTCCAGTACTTTGGCAATTCTCGGACGCCCCGCAGTGAGAATTATTCCGGGTGGCAGGAAATCTTTTCTAGGGGGGACGTCCGCCGCGCGAGTGTAGTGTACGGAGATCCGAAACGGTGTACGTGTACTCTGTTGGATGAGAGAACTGAAGAGCGGTAGAAGCGGGTTGAGTGCCGCTGCATGCCATCCACATCAATTTCGAAAGGAATACAGTGTCGCGAGGAGAAATGAACGCACAAGGATCCTGGATGCTCCAGACCAATTCTATGAGCTTGATCCTGCTCGAATCATCATGGTCCCTCTGTTCCTCGCTGTCAATGTCGGGTCACGAAGAGTACTCAAACAACTCACCTGAATGAGATCCTGGATTGCAGAAAGGGCAAAGGTGATCCCGCTGCCTCCAACAACAAACATCGCAGCTGAGAAACTGGCAAATACCGAATGCCCGGGACCCCCTATCATTCCCAAAAACGGTCAGTCCAAGATTGACTGGACAGAAGGAAGAGAGACACACCGTATGGACCATCAATCATCACAGTAACCGTCCGACTCGTGTCCCCCTCTTCACACCCATATCCAGCGACTTTCGCCAATTCGTACAACCTTTTCGTCCATCGCCCTGTATTCTTGCACATCAATACGAGGCCGTCTGGCGTCTTCGCGATGCTTGCTATCGTGAACGGATGCACTTCCGCCCAACCTATCAACCCCATTGCAGATGACAACACACGTATCCGGACGTGTTGACCTGCGCGCCAGCCCGCGTTCAGCGCGGGAATCTCGATTCGAGTGAGGGTGAGATCTGGGATAGGCCGTATGCGGGCACTGAATATGCGTGTCTTGATGAGGCGGAGGACGTGATCAAGGCCGTATGCGGCGGCTGCGGCGATGATATAATGCAGCGTGGTCCTTTCATGTGCGTAGACCTACCCACGCATCACGATGCATCGCTCAGTGTCAATGACTTGACTAAACCAATAAAACTTACCGCGGGAAGGAACACAACGAAACATATTATGTGTGTCCCAAGAAAAACGTTGTAGGCTTTCCGCCGCCAGAATGAAGTCGAAAAGAAGAACAGAACATTTAAACTAACCAGAGCAATAAATGCCATTTTGTTTGGAAGGAGTTTCATGTTCGCAGTGAACTTGCCCTCAAAAGTCCACAGATAAACTATCGACACACCTATCACTTTCTACTGAACAGGAACTGAAAATAAGACTCACTATAACCAATCCCATGGAAATTTGCAAGTAATACCATCATCAGCCCTGCAAAACGATGCAAAATATTGAGCTAGTTAAATTCCACACATAAACGCATCGCAATCAGCACGCTAACAAGGGAGAACAAATAATATAGTAATGACTTAGACTTACCTTCTCATATCCCATCCCAACACACATTCCGATTATGTTATTCTTCGTCCCGAGCACATACACTACCGGGATTTGTGACATTGCCACGATGCCCATCCTCACTGGTTCATGGAACGGGTTGCTCTGCAAGAGCGATGCATACACAAGGACGGATGCATACAGCCCGAGTATGACCGCCTGGCCCAGGCTGAAACCGGCATCAAGTCGTTGCCGTAAAAAACCACCCATTGGTGGCATTACCGAAGACCATGCACGAACATGCGGGGGAAGGTTTGAGCCCGAGGCTAGGGTGCGAGTAGAGGCATGTCGAAGGAGATTTGTGTGGGAAAGATACGTATGCGACTCGTCAGTGAAACCGTCTTTCACTGGCTCGTGACCAGACAAAGAGGCAAAACCTGGCGATAGATCCTTTTCGTTTGACGGCCCTGGGTCCTGTGAAGCCTGCGGGTAAGATATTTGGGTTTTCAATCCGCGAAGACGGGCAGAGCCAAGGCGTATTGAGCGGAGAATATGCCCATGTCTCCATTCTGCTGCGGAGGAGAAACGGGCAAGGGCACGCGGAAGCGTTGAAAGTGCGAACACGGCAACGAGTGCGACCATGAAAATGTTGATGTGGATTACAAGGGTGAGAGCATCAACGGCCATTGTGAGGAGCAAAAGATGGTCGAAACGAGGGTGTCTGGATGTTTAAAGAGAATGGATGCCAGCACCGAACGTGAATCTGACTAACGGAGTGTACGCGGTGCCAGGGAATGAGTGTGAAAGTGCAAGCAAGCGCCTTGCAGTGGATGGACCCGAGCCGTCCAAGGATAAGTAGAGGCCAAGGAGCGCTGGCGATCAAGGTTGCCACGACTAAGTCGACGCCCCGTAGAAAGAGAGATGTAGAAACCTGTTGTTCAGTAAAAGAGAGACTGAGAATCGTGGTCCATCTTTGATGCTGCGGGACCATTATAAGCGGAAGACAATGGAACCCACATTTGGGTGTCTGCTGTGTTATGTACAACAATGAGGCCGCATCGGAAATGAGATTTGATAGCAACGTGTTCGCTGAAACGTGTGAACGGTGCTCATGAAAGTTGGAAATGCAAGCGTCGAAATGGGGTTTGAGGTCGAGCGTCGGCGTCGACTGTTGTCTGTATCCATAGATACCGACTTCGGTTGTTAACTTCTGAGCTGCTAGCAAGTCGAAATCACCAGGGCCTGTTTGAATGTCATTGGTTGGTGACCATGCGACTCGGAATCCAGTGCAAGCTTCCTTTAAAAATTGACCGACGGAAAGGAAGTTAAGGAAGTTGAGTAAAAGAGTCCCACGACGGGTGGGGATAAGTCGTGGTGTTAAAATCCAATTGATTTACGGTTTGAAGTCAGCTTCAAACATTCCTTGAGGAAGCCGCGGTGAATGTTCGAAGACATTGGTCGAGGCTTCAAGCTGGCACGGCATGCGATGAACGGAGATATTGACATGCACGACAGCGGACTCTACAACTTAGGGACCAACCGCGGCGACAACTGAAGGCATGACAGGTGCCATGACCGCTTCATCTCTGGCCGCGTCACTGATCTGAGGGACCAGACGTTTTCTACTCGCAATACGGCGCTCGCATTCTCAACGTCGCGTCGACGATTATGATCAGTTCTTCCGAGACCGTGTCTCGAACCAACTTGACGCTATGCTGACAAAAACAATGAGGATACCGTGGACTTGCCTTTGTGAAAGCACGATCTATCAATATATGCAAGTATTGACGTCGATCAATTACCACCAAATGCCTGGACCAGACCATGACAGTTGACTGAAGTGTCATGCATCATGGATGGGATGCCAAGTCCAAGTTGTCTTCGAAGCTTGAAGCTCCGAGGTTCGCAAACCGTAAAATTTTACAACTAGACAGACCTTGATCGAAGGGATATACTCTTGACATATGCAGTCACCATGCCAGGAAATTTGAGGCTATCAATGCTAAGTACTAGCGTACTCAAGGCAGTTGAAGGCACAAACAATTAATCCAGCCTTTAGGTAACTTTGTGCCTGTCACGTACAGGTCGCCGCGTCAGTCTACTGCAGCCCTCGTAACCAAACATCCTATCCTCGATACTTGACGCCGACTCTAGCCGCTGCATCCGCCAAATCTTGAAACAACCCCCTCAATGACTCAGAATTTTTCTCGAGTTCTCCTGAACCTCTTTTTGCAAGCGGATACTGTGAGCTACTTGCCCTAACATCTGGCGTAAGTACTACAGACGGCCCGGTATCATTACGTCCTGCTGTAAGCGATCAATGGTGAAAAAAAAAGAGGGCAGCTTGCGTGCTCAGGATCCTTCTGCTTTCGTTTTGCAGTAAGTACTATTTATGTACATTCAACACGAGATTGGTACGTGAATGACTCAAGAATGATGAAAATGTTCTTACTTGAACAAGTTATTAGGAACGCCTCTCGAAGTATAAAATGTTCGCCCAGTCATTCTACAATCCATCCTTCGATACGCTCTCATGTCTCATGTCGCATCGTACACGTTGACCTTTGATCACGACCCCCGGAAATGGAGCAAGTGGCGACGATGGATGATCGCACTTGTAATCTGGAACCTGATCGCACCTGTGTCTGTGCGCTTTTCGTTGGTTATGTTGATTGTGCGCTCACGATCTTTCTCACAGTGATGTCACGCTCACTTTCTATGTGAGACAACTGGGTCTATGATAACGATTGTACTGACTTGGTTCCAGTCTGGTATGCAGGAACAGATCCAGGAGCACTTCCACACTACAGACTTCATTGCCACGCTCGGCGTTGGCCTCTTTAACTTTGTAAGCGTTCAAGTTTGTATTGTCCCGCGTTCTCACTTACATCTTCTTGTCAGGGTTCAATTTTCGGACCGCTGATCGGCGCCCCCTTGAGTGAACTCTACGGTCGCCGACCAGTCTACATTGGTGCATCCATAGGGTTTGTCTGTAGGTCCATTAGTAGCTGATGGTCGCAGATTACTGACTTGTCGCAGTCTTCTCACTGGCGGCTGCATTATCTCCAACGATGGTCACCCTATTAAGTTGTCGCGCGTTGGCGGGTTTTGTCGGATCTGCCGTTTTTGCCTTGTACGGTGGTTCTCTTGCGGACATGTTCAATCCCGATGAACGAGGCTCACTCGTGGCCCTATTCACGATTGTTCTCCAGGGTGCACCCACAATTGGCCCTGTGCCATCGTCGTTACTTGGTACTATAATTCACTGGCGCTTGCTGATGGGATGTATCGCTGTGTGGGCTGCGATCATCACGATTATGGTGATCTGTCTTCCTGAAACTGAAGCAAATGCAATACGGAAAAGAATCGCCGAAGAACAAGAATCCGGTGTTCGTAAAGGCCCTAGCATTCCTCAAACACCGGGCGTCTGGAAGAAAGCGATTCTGACACCAATCAGTAAGTCCGCTTTTGTGCTATTGGTTTGGCATGATAATTGAATCCTCACCTTGCTCAGTGATGCTTCGGCGTGAGCCAATCGTCACCTGGACTACACTCTATCATGCATTCGTCTACGGCCTCTTGTTCTTGCTTCTCGAGGTGAGTTCTCTGAGCGGCGATTCCTTCCTCCCAACTTATTCCATCATATAGGCGTACCCGCTCGTCTACAAGTCGCATTACTCCATGTCTCGTCAACAGGCTGGCTTGGTATTCATTGCACCCTGGGTCGGAAATCTCCTCGGTGTATTAATCTACTTTTGGATGCTCAAACCAAAATATGAAGCCTGCCAGCATGCAATCCTTGTCCAGTCTGGTGGCAAAAGAGAGATTCCCCCTGAAGGGCGCCTTCCGGGTGTCTTATTTTCATCGCTCTTCACCCCGATTGGCATGTTGTGGTTTGCACTTTCTGCCCACCGAGAAGTCCACTGGCTTGTTCCAGTTTTGTCTGGTATCCCAGTAGGGATGGGGATGACACTTTTGCAGTTGTCGTTGCTCAACTACTACATTGACCTCTATCCGACCCAATCAGCCTCTGTAATCGCCGCGAACTGCGCTGTTCGTAACATTGTTTCCACGATTTTCCCCAGCCTGGGTGCTCCGCTATATACACATCTTGGCATCCGTAATGCCAGTTTATTGTTGGCCTGTGTCAGTTGCATTGGATTCCCCACAGCCCTCGTCCTACTCTTCTATGGAAAAAGTCTACGTGCAGTTAGTAGATGGGCGAAACAGGATGCTGTTGACGTTTCTGGTTCGGCTTCCCACTTTTCTGTCGCACCACTCATGAGTCATCCCCCCCAACCCACGTACGGTGGAATTGGCTACTCTTACGTCACCAACATCTCATGATTCACTTTACGACTCGACTCTTGATGATCCCATTCGATCTCCAGAGGACATTGCAGATATCTCTATGGAAAAATCCAATTCTTATACATTTGGAACACGTGTCACGTACAATTGTAACCCGGACATACATGTACTTATCATCGTTCTGTACTATATTGGTAATGGATCCAATTTCACTGACCCGAGTGCAGAAGTGTTCAAAAGCTCCGGGTTATTCTGGCCGTATCGTAAATTTCTTCCATGATCCTGGGATTATCAGATAACCAATTTGAAACGCCGATGTCAGTTTCTCATCTAAAAGGGAGCGCATCTAGTCAGGTACCGTTGACATCTCAGCTCAGCCCAGCATTCGAGCTTCATCCACGAGTCGAAAATCTTACACGAATTTTCCCCTTCTCATGACAGTGCGAAAGTGTGACGTTGCAGGAACTTACATTCATGGGAATAACGGAGGACCTAGAGGCAAGAATTTAATGAAAATGGGTCCTCCTAAGGATCGTTCAGCAACAGGATGGTGGTCGGCATGTAAGTGTTGATCAATCTAGTATTCGTGATGCATATATGACAGGCTGTGTATGATATTTTCATCTCGCTTGCTCACCCTCTGCAAAATAACGGAAAAGGAGAGTTATCGGACGAACTCTCATCTACATGCAATAGCTTTAATTTTTCTCAGACAAGGGTGCCAGACTGGATTCTCATAAAATGGCACCCTGGATGTCCTCTATCTCTCCGTTTCATAGCAACTTTCGCCCATTTATCCTTGCTTTTTTGCCAGTTATTGGCTTCAAAGGTTAGTGGTAGCATTTTTGGGGGTACTACTGCTCGAGTCATCGATGGTTTTCAAGCCCCTTCGACTTTTACCATCCGTGCGTAGCAACTGTGACGACCAAAAACAATGCCGCTCGAAGAACTCACCTCTCCACCTCCTGCACCTATGGTTTCCAGCAGCACATTGGTATATCATGTGGATGTTTTCATCCTCGTCATTATCCTTGTCTTTTCCACGTTTAATACCCCCCGCGCACTGGTGTACATTGCGAATAATCGTTCTGAGGCATTACAGGGATACATCCTACATTCGACCATGCAATTTAGGGAGAAGCCATCTCCTTCGGGGACGATGGAGCAATACACAGAGAAAGAGATAGAGTCACCGGTTTTTTCGCTTCCTGCTATCGAATCGACAGCGGCGTACAAACGGCCCTGGCAACTTCCTATGCATTTCTCGCTCAGACATCCCGCAGCAGACTTTACACAATACCGTGTCTTTGAGAATTACACACTTGTGCAGGTCCTCTTGATGACGGGCTATACTGGCGCAGTACTTTATGCTGCGTTTTATGCATCGAATCCGTTTTTAAATCCAACGCGCGCTGGATTTGTCGTTGCGTCTCAGATGCCCTTTGTGTATGCCTTCGCTACGAAGAACAACGTAATCGGGCTGCTAGTCGGTGTTGGGTATGAAAAGGTTCGTGTTTCGCAATTGATTCAAACTTGCAAGCTTAAGCATTCCTGTTGACATTCCACCCAGCTTAATTATCTTCACCGTCACGTTGGACGATTGATGGTAATTGGGGCAAACTTCCATGCCATTTCATATAGTTCGTTATGACTCCATAATCACACATTGGTTTTTAGCTTACTCCTGTGTATTGTCACAGTATACATCTGGACTCGGGCGGGAAACATCTCAATGAAGATCGCAGAGCCGTTCATTCGTTGGGGCATCGTTGCTCTAGTCTGTTTCGATCTCCTTGGCTTCTTTTCGCTTCAGTATATCCGTGTGAAATATTACAGGCTCTTCTTCGGAACGCACATCGTGGCGTTGGTTGTGGCGTTGGTTGCTGTAAGTGATTTACGCCCGGCCGATTTTCACACCTGACTGCTGCTGTGTTCTAGGTATGCTACCACCAACATGTCTGTATTCCTTACGTTATCGCTGCTTCCGTTGTCTATGGACTTGACCACATCATTCGTGTTATCAAGACCCGCTTTACCACAGCAACCCTTCGAACAATTCCAGAATTGGGATTGACACAAGTAAATATTCCTTCCTTAAACACTGGTTGGCGCCCCGGCCAACATGTTCGTCTCCGAGTCCTTTCTACTGCTATGGGTCTTTGGGGGGTGACCGAAGCACACCCGTTCACGATTGCCAGCGCAACACGTACGGAGGAAGGCTTGGTTTTGATGTGTAAAATGACCGGAAATTGGACGAGGAAATTGTACAAAATGGTGCAGACACCCGAAACTAACGAACAAGTTGGTCGGCTTGAGAGAAGGGTCAAGGTGCTGATAGAGGGCCCATATGGTACGTTTCCGAATTATCTGGCCTGTAATTGAAATTGAGTTGGAATCGACAGGTGGTGTCGGTGATATCACGGTTCCAAACTACTCAGGGGCAATGTTCGTAGCCGGGGGCATTGGGGTGACGTTCGCGTTATCCGCAGTTCAAGACCTCGTGCTGGCTGGCGCTGAAAGTAACACACAAGTCATCGAAGTCATCTGGAGCGTTCCCGACCCAGGTTTGTCTTTTCGTCCACCTTTGTGCCGACCGTCAGTCATGTAACTGGACCAGCTGCATTGAAAAATTTCATCCCGCTGTTCGGTGCGCTCATATCTCAAAGCGGTCTTCCCCGACTTCACGTCTCGGTTTTCTATACTCGTGCCACGAGTTCACCCAAAGACCTTGTACTGCCACCTGGCATCATGTTGGCATCTGGGCGTCCGAAGTTTAAAAAGTTGTTTGAGGAGTTCGTCGCATCTATCATAGATCAAGGTGGTGCCCATGGCGCGTTCGTCGGTGTTTGTGGCACCACTGGGCTTACTAAAGACGTGGCTCACGTTGTGAGGACTTTCGATGTCCAATCGAAGAAAGCCATTGGTGGCATCCATGTCCACGAGGAGTACGTCTCTCTGCAAATCACTGCAAAGAATGGATATCTGACAAACGGTCTCTTTTTAGAGCCTTTGGATGGTCTTCTTGATTTGATTCTTGGGTGAACACATTCAACAGGCTTGGACCCAGAAGACGAAGTTACAGATCGGGGTTTCCTTATATAGAATGCAAGAATCCTACAGACACTAGTTACTCTGCAACAGTTAGAAGCCCACTCATTTGGAGCGGTTCGACTCCGCAATGGTCGGATCATTCGATCGATGACTTGCCTCATCGAATGACCACTCGAACGGGCTGCCAGTGCAAATATAAGCTCATTAATACCGTGACGATGAGTCGGATTATGAGTCGGATAGCGTCGCAGACGTGATTCTAGTAGTAATTCGGAGAATAAGGCGCACTTTCGTGAGAGGCGTTTGGAATACATACATATGATATGAGCCGGAAGCGTGACGAAACAGAACATAAACTTTCATCCACTACCACCAGTTTCTCCGAGTCCCTCTTCCATTAGTATATTCCCCCATCCCTCGCTCTGCTCGTCATCTGCAAACATGATGACGCTCGTACTAGTAGTAGTTCCGTGCCCAGGCACCGAAGTCAAACCGAACGCAGTGTCCATCTCACTTCCTTGTCTGCACTGGACATCGCGATCGTAATGTTTCCGCAAGCTCAGTATGAATCGGGGGACCAGGATGTACGCAGGTACAAGTTCCATCGCCGACAGTAGCATTGCCCTCCATCCTTCCGTTGGTACGTGTCCTATCAGAATCAGCATATCGACGAGCGAAAATATCAAGATGCTATTCGTGATAATTCGCCAACAGCTTAGTGAAATGCAAGGAAGGACAGGAGGAGGACATACGCAATAAAGTAGATCATACCTTCTCTCACGAGAAGGATCGTGTAATGACCGAGAGGAAATCGTTTTTTTGTTTTCAAGTTGTGCCTTTCAGGCGCTTCCCTTATGAATCGGATCACGTAGAGAAGACACATCGATGCACCGAGAGCGATGAGAGCACCGTCCACAAGTGAACTCCAAGCAGGGGGGTGGTATTGAATCACGCAAAACGAAAAATGAAGCACTTGGTTTACAACCGCTGTATAACCAGGAAAACCACAAGTGTCTTGTCAATGTGCACCGTATGAAAGCATAATTTACACACCAATGTGCTCAATCTGTGTGATGGTATACACACAATAAACCAAATATGCGGCGATTTCGATAGCATAGAACGTGAAGAGTGCGCCAAGGACGAATCTCGAGCGATTGTACAATGCCCGCACACGGAGGATCATCGCCACTGTATCTATCAATGCGTTTCAGTTCGACCACGATGAATGGGAATCTCACGATCTGCGGCGCCGATAAAAATCATTGTAGTCCAATCGGAAAGAATATACATTATTCCGCCTTCAGTGTCCTTCAGCAGAGTAGATATTGAGAAAATTGAACAGTCCTACTCACAACTATTTCAATGCGATCATCTGGTCAGAAATTTCGTTGACCAGTGTGATGAAGCATGAACACATACGTCTACTGGTAGTTAAGATATCTCATTAATCATCAGTGGCATGAGCAATCACCTTTTCGGGGCTAAGTAAGAACGAACTCCCCCCTTCGGTCAGACTGGATCAGCCTAATAACCAATGGATTCAGAGTTTGAACACACCGATGGCATCGATTCTAGCGAACCGACCAATAAGATATCAGTTATTATGTATCTGTATCGCAGTAAATGTAGACACACGTGATGGCACACAACCCAAGGTAACGAGCCTGGAAATAGAAACCCCTAGCACGGGATAGTGGATGGAGGTGGCCAGGGTACACACCAGAACAAACAATGCAGTCACGCATGTCCAGGGCATGTTCTAATGTCAAATCTAAATTTATGACTAGGGCGACGAGAACGTACTCACTGACCCAAATGTACTCTATCTGTCAATGATCGTCAGAAAAACCCATAATCTTTGCAATTAACTTGACGCTCACCTCATCCGAAAGTGTGAGAACTAAAATATGGATGACGATTCATTATGAAGAAAAACATATAAAGAGATACTAGTTTGTTGCTTACTATGATCATATACGACAATGGTGATTATCACAACTGGAAAGCCGATGAGTTTCATCAACAAGCAACACCAGGGTAAACAGGCATACGAGTCGTGTAGTTGTTGAACAAAGCGTTTGCAACAGCCAGCTGAAGAGAAGAAGTCATGGCCTTGAGTAATGAACTCGCAAAGAAAATGACAGGATGTTATATCAACGTCCAGACATTAAGAAGGCGGCGGCGACCATACCGTATTAATAGTAGGACTGAACGTGAACCGCAGAATATCCTGTGTTGGCGCACTACATGGACCCTTGGCAAACCCTTGGCGACAATCATTAATCGTTCATTCACTGGCAATTTCAATGATCGCACAGCCAACCAACAACAACACCTTCAACCAATCTGTGTGTCCGATAATTATGGGATGCTCCTATCAAAGCAAGTTCGTGGCGGCTGGTCAACGTGTTTTCCGGGCTGTCAAGGTATTCCTGTGCTGGCCGCTGGCGGGTGTAGTCTTGCAGTGTTTAATTGGAGAGTGACGGCCCAGGCACAGGGGCGAGTCCGAGTCGGAACACGAGCCCCGAGGCCTGAGAGCTGAACGTTGAACTTCTACGATGGGCTTCCTATCGCGGTTGTATTGTGATCATTGCAATATAAATGTCACATCCTGTAGAGCCCGATCAATGATGTTGGACCTATCGATCGAGCATCGCTTTTGCATCTTTCCTTATATACTTGTCACTTGTTCTTTTTACTCGTGTCGCTGCCAGTTCTAATGTTTTCTGCAACATTTATCAAACCTTGCATTAAATCCTCACCGTATTCTAATTCCAAAAATAACCTAGACGTTATATGGCCGAGCACCCTGAGCTCCGAATTCGTTTGCAACAACAACTTTGGTTTACGATTGAAAGGCTGGATTGCGACTCGGAAATTTTTTTTGATCACATTCACTGTACCAATGAATTGAACCTACTGGGCCTGATTATACGAAGGCCCAACATGGTTTTATGGTCGGAATGTGTTCGAATGTGGAACCACATACCATCACACGCGAGAAATGCGGGATCAATCAAACAAGGGACCACACTTATACTCCATGGATAGCAGCCACCTACCCACACCATCCCAACAAGAGTGAATTGTATGGCAGACGCGAGATGGATCACCTCACCGAACCTTTCATCTCCCGCAGACCAGAAAAAAATTCTTTCAATCGCAGCGAATGATCTGTGATCTTTGTGAAGTTTAAAAATGACACCCTGGGAACGGCGGGGCTCGGGAGGGGAGTCTATGAGTTGCCTCCAAGTGCATTCGCAGGGTCAGTGATATGGTAGGGACAAAGGTGGCCCCTTTTACCTTAGCTCGTATCGTCCTACATTAGGAATTTTGTATCCTGTGAAGGGACAGAAATGGATTAAAAAAACATGACACCTTTAAGCTAAGTTTCGAGGAGTGATTCTTGAAGCTTGAACCTCAGACCCCTCTTCGTTTAAAGTGGAGATGAGGATACACGACAATCGACCGTGTCGAATCCCCAGTCCTTGAAGCGTTGATTCCCTCATCAGAATCAACCGTTTGCAGCCTAGACTGATCCTCGCGGAGAAAAATGTCGGCGTCCACGTTCAAGATGTGATGGAATTCGAGATCAATCCCGGGAATGAGAATTGTGCATATTAATGAAGAGACTTCATCGTCGGCCAAAGAACGTGATTCGGTAGCGTCTAGGTAGTGGGAAGCACTTAATACTTAGTTCGGAGCCAGCTCCGTTTGGAGTCGACGCTTGATTTCGAAACCGGGACGGCCCACTAGTAGTTGGACGGAATCCAGTGTCTTTAGTACCAAAGTTCAGCGGATGGATACGCACTGTCCTTTGTCTTCTTTTTTTGACCTCAGGAGTCGCCAGCGGATGTAGTGGCAAAGTTCAATTACTTACACAGCCACACATTCAAGGGACGCGCGTTTTGTCCCTTCGACTCCTCGTCGACATGGAACCATACACCCCCAGAACACGTCCGGCGCGTAAAAATAATTTGACATTGTCCGCTAAGCAGTATACCAAGGTATGCCGTTTTCGTTATTGGCTCGCAGCTCATTCTTGACACTTGATGGTTGTAGATAACAGGAACAATCGCGTCCGTCAGGAGGAACAGACGACTGAGCGACGATATTGATGAAGAGATCGACCATCATACACACAATTCGCGTGAAAACCGAGGAAGAAGTACGTGTTTCAGTTCCTTTAAGTGTCGTCGTCATTCATGGCCACCCGCAGGTAATGAACCGTCATACATTGCCGAGACCTCGTTTGTCCGAGCGCCGTTGAATTCTCGTGTTGGAGCAATAAGTACCACTCCGAAGAGCAAAGGAAAGGAAAGAGAGGATATATTGGATCATCTCCCTATCGACATACAGGAGGCCATGATCCTGGAAGATCTATTGTATGTATTGATGGTGAGTGATCAGTCTCTCTCGTGGCCCGGTAAGGCCGACTCGAACACTGCAGGGCATTGAAGGCACGCATGTGACATATCATCCAGACTATTCGCCGGAGGATGATGATCCTCTGCAGGGGATCCGCTTTGTTGTATCGTCGCCACTGGGTAAGTCTCTGCTTCAATTTAACGAGATATGAGGGAACCTCCACGTCATCTCAGATGACCAAGTGCTTTCATTAGACCCGTCACTCCGGGATATGACCGAGCGCATCCTCCCCTTGGGCACATATTATACGGCCATATCTGCATTTGTTGAAAGTCGGAGCCATCTGGACTTTGGTCTTGTTAATCATGCACTCTGTGCTGCCATCAGGGATATGCTCAAGGTTCGTCGCTCGGTCTCCAAAGAAGTAGGATTCTAAATTGCTGTTGTCCTATGCAGGAGTACCAGACCCTTCTATCCCAATTGGAACACGCGTTTAATACATCACCACAGTTCACCCTACAAAAACTTTGGTTTTATATCCATCCGACTGTCCATACACTTTCTCTAATCTATCAACTAGTCCTCGAGCTAGCTAACACCGATGACGACGAAGGTTCCTCCCTTTCTTCCTCCCCAGTGGATGAAGAACAAGACGCGCGAGACGAAGCTCTCGGTTTAGGGGGTGCGAAGCTAAAAGCTGTGCTTTCTGAGATCACGAAATCCTCGACGGGTGCAGCCGTACCCGTCAAAGGCGGAGAGGTACTCACCGTTATCTACGAACGGATGCAGGGCATGTCTGGAGACCCAACAGCTTGCAAAGTATACGGCACTTTATCAAGCGCAGCTGGGATTCCGTATGCACAAATGCTTCGTGAATGGATAACGACTGGGAGATTGCAGGACCCGTACGAGGAGTTTTGTGTCAAAGAGAGTAAATTTATCAGTAAGGGTATCTTGGAGGTCGATTACACAGACGAGTATTGGGAAAGGCGATATACGGTGAGTGAGTCGGTGTATTACTTGCTGATCGTCAATTCTTCTTATCGTGGACAGTTGCGCGATGGTTCGACATCGTCATCCAAACGACAGCATGCCGGTGTTCCGCCACCAAGAACTCCAGGTGGTAGACTCCCAGGCGGTGCGTGTATCCCTCCATCACTGGAGGGGTGGAAATACAAAGTCCTTCTCGCTGGTAAATACCTAAATGTCATTCGTGAATGCGGTATAGAACTGCAGGCGAGCCAGCATCAAGCAAGTGAGCAGCAACTCTCAATGGATGACCAAAAGTGAGCTTTCGTACCATGCATCCATTCTCAGAAATGAATGTTCCTCAGATTGTACAAGTTCGTGGAAGACGCCTACACGTATGCCAACCATACCCTACTCCAGCTTCTGCTACAAGATCAGCAACTGATTCCTCGTTTGCGCTCCCTAAAGCGATACTTTTTCCTGTCGCAATCTTCTTTCCTTACACACCTGCTGGATCTCGCCCACACTGAGCTTAAGAAACCCGCAAAATCGGCCAGTATCGTTAAGTTGCAAAGCTTGCTTGACCTCGCACTCACAGGTGAAGACGCATTGTTCCGGGAGGACGTCAAAGTCAGTATTGCCGGTACGGGATTGTATGAATGGCTGTTAAAAGTCATCAGCGTGAGCGGCGTTATCGGAGGAGATGATGGGGAAGGTGTGCCCGATAGTGCAGTTCAAGAGGACGCCAAAAAGGATCGAGATAAAGACAAGGACGAGAAAAAGCCAATACTAGGTGAGGTTTTCTAGACCATGTTTTTCAACTCGCAAGCTCACTCTCTTGCAGCCATCGAGGCACTCGCACTTGATTATACTGTCAAATTTCCCCTCTCGCTTGTGATATCCCGCAAGACCATTCTACGATATCAACTTCTCTTCCGTTTCCTTTTGCACCTCAAAAGCGTCGAGCAATCACTTACTTCAATGTGGATTGAACAGAAGACAGTAACCTGGCGCAAATCTGTCCCTAACCATCCCGAGTTCGAGCAATGGAGGCTCCGCGTATTACTGCTTCGTGCGCGGATGTTGGCATTTGTTCAGCAGATATTGGCCTTTGTCACCTTTGAGGTCCTGGAGCCCAACTGGCGCTCCCTAGAAGCGAAACTGGCGAAGGTGACAACGGTGGACCAGTTACTGAGAGATCATGTCGACTTCTTGGATACTTGTTTGAAGGAATGTATGTTGACGAGCGCGAAACTACTGAGAGTAGGTGGAATTTGCATCAGTGGTAGTCGTGCTGACAGATGACGCATCGACAGGCATACTCACGCATGATCGTAACATGCTCGACATTCGCGCTTTATTCTTCGTCATTCACGAAATCAGCATCGCAGGCACTCTCGGCTGCTGAATCGGGTGACGGGGATCAAGCAATGGGGAAGCGTTGGGATTTCCTCAAGAAGTTTGAGTCGAATTTCAACCATTGGTGAGTACTTGATGCGCGCAGGGGAAATACTCACTCATCTCACATCCCTTTCTCTAGGTTCAAGGTAAATGCAATTTATCTCCTGGAAATTTACGGATTAACACGCCATTACAGTTTCATTTGGACTGTGTGCAGTACTATGCGTCGAGTGAGAATGTCTCGCTCCTTCCCCTGGTAGTGAGGTTGAGTAGTATTAAATCCATGTCATAGAATTAGGATTAATAGGCGTGCGAATTTTCGGCAACTTGGTTTTGACCCACTCGCGAACGCGACATGAGGGACAAAAACGTCTTCAACATAAAGAGATGCTTGCCTCGCATGGTATGTCCGTTCTAATTACCTGCGACTGAAATATTGAACTGTGCACCAGAGCTGGTCGTTGGACAATCTTTACAGCGTTTGGGCACGCGCCTTCGTCACACAACAACATGTGGCTTTCAGCAGAACCAACAAGACTCTTTTCCAGCAACGCTGGACCGCAAAGGCTCTCATGCGTGCATACCATGGTGACTTCATTCCTGAGAAGACGTTCAAACGATGGTACCTCCCCGCGACACTGCCGGACGTGCGACCCCGTCTACGGACCAAAAATAACGCCAGCCTGGTCTTGGATGAGTTTGCCGGCCGGACGGAGCAACTCGAGCGAGCGGAACGTAGGAAAAAGGAGGAAGATGAAAAAGGCCTCGCACCTGTTGGGAGCTTAATGATGGCCGAAGTTGAGCGGCGGATAGACGTGTTCATTTTCAGGTGTTGTTTTGCATCCAGCGTGTATGAAGCACGGAGATTGGTAATTCATGGCCATGTTTTGCTCAATGGCAAGAAGGTATGCTCCAGGTCTAATGCACTCATTTATCATATTGACATTTCTGAGTAGCATTCGGATGCTAACACCCGCTTAGCTCCAGGTGATATGGTTTCCGTGGACCCCGCGGAAATCAGGTTTTTGCAAGAACCGAAGCTGGCCAAGGAATCTGAAAGCGACACAAGCGAGGACGATGCTCCTGCCAAAGATCATGTAACGGGATCTAATACGCCTGACGGTCTCACGCCGTTCTACCTTCCTCCATATGCTTCGCCATTCATTTTCCTCCCAGCATATGCTGAAGTCTCGTTCCAAACGTGCTCTGCTGTTTATGTTCGCCATCCCACTGCTCGACCTGGATACAGCGAGATTCCTACACCGTACGACGCGGACGGGGAGGTTGTCCGCCTCGCTTGGGAGTGGTACGCGAAGCGCCGCCCAAGGACCCGGAGCAAGAGTCAGCTACAGCGATTACCCGAGGGTCGCGATCGTCAGATTGGTGGGATTTGAAGGATGTCAACAACTTGGTAGCTATTCCGCTTAATGTGTCGAGGTAATACACAACATGGTTTCGACCAGACCTTTCGACGTCGTAACAGTCGAAGACATCCTCCGTTTACTTCATGAGGAGGGTCTCGCCAGTACTGGAATAGTCACATTATTGATGAAGTGTTTGCGAGAGCCTCGATCGGTTCATTAGTTCCGGCTCGTATCCGCTTGGTCCAAGCCGTCGGAAAGTTCGTTGGCCCGCCTAGCTCCCACTCAATCTCTGCGATTCAGGCCGTGTAACTTGCGCCATGTGCTTGTCTACACGAAGTCAGATACTAGTATGGAATCATGGTTATCCTCTACCACACGTCATTGCTCTGTTTTTTTGCTGATAAACTGGTCCGTAGCATACTAGCATCATGAGGCTTATGCGTGTCCCCTTTCCAGCTTCCTCGGACCCACGTTACTCCGAACTCCTCGAGTGCTGCGTTTCAGTTGCTCCAGTGTGGCAAGGGCGACTGGGTCGGAGAATGTCTGACTACGTCCCCTTCCACTGATTATTTGAGTTGATGCCAGTCACAAGTGCATTTGGATAAACCACTCAGACAAATGGAATCAACCATGTTTCCGACAGAAATTCCAGTTTGGGTGTTTGCAAGAGTGCTGCATATGTACCCGAACCTTGTTTTTTCACTACAGCCTATCCTAGTTGACGCTATATCGTTGGTCTAGAGGAGTCCATAGAATTCAGAAAAAGAAATATGTCAAATGCTTTAATGTAGAAGCTAAACGGTCAGAAAAGCCGCTCGTTCGAGGACATGATTCTAACAAACATGCTTACTATAGGCTGTATTGGTGAACTAAAGGGTGTATCTGAACAGGGGACTGTCATCTCCAAGTTCCTTGAAATCTTCCATGTGATCATCAGTGATTCCACGTTCACGGCACACCCACTCTTTCTGCTTGTTCAATCTGTTGCAATCCCACATCACAAATAGAGACAGCACCATCCTGCCGTACTGTTAGTGACATAGCAGTGAAAGAACATGAAAAGGGGACGCACGCCAAGCTTAGAGAAGCCATGATTGTTTCAAGACCGACATGGAATCGTGGCGGATCGAAGAAAATAAAGGCAGCACATATTCTGTGTAATTGCACTAGATAACGGGAAGAAAATGAACATCGTTTAACTCGCTCACCCTCCCATATTTCCAAACCCGTTCACCATTGCAATCGCAACACCACGCTTGATGTCCCCTCCAGCGTTTGAACTGAACCATGCCAGGTCAACAGGTATGGACGGAAAAAGGCCTATGGCGACGATTATAGTGCCAAAATAGGAGAGAATAGGGCTTGGTTGCAAGTATAGGATAATATATCCCGTCATGGTGATGAATGCACCAACAATAACGAACGGTCCGCGCCATCTGCGCTTGTCGGAATACATCCCAACGAGAATTGTACATATGGCACCTACAACGGAAGGAGCGACGGAAAGTAGCTGGGCATTAGCAGCAGAGAAACCGAGATCATTAATGATGGTTGGCGTGAAGAGTGCAGCGCCGTAATCAGGGATCACCAAGCTAGCCGATGCAGATGTGAGACGGACCCACTCAGGCGTACAAATACCTGTTATCCACGTACCCGATGTATATACCAAATTGAAGGTAGATCTTATAATCCCTGAGGGCCTGCATAATGAACCGAAAGTCATAATGAGTAGCAAGACCTTGTGAATCTCTCTTCAACAATTCAACTACATAACGTCTTTCCGCCTTGGTCAGAAACGACGCTGTCGCTGGGTGCTAGATAGAAATGAGCAGTGATGAAGATTGATACATGGATGCACGAACATCCGAGATCAAAAATGGGGCTACGAGTGCGACGACTACCGTGGCTATGGAAATGCAAGTCAGACAATTCCCGTCTCAATTGTAAAGTTCAGGAGCTCACCAAGGCCTTCCAAGCAAAACTAGGCACCTTGGATGAGTACATTGTGCTGCGGAATTATTCGGAATGACTCACAATCCACTGCCAACCATGGAGGCCACCGAGCCTACGAAAAAGTAATCTTGGGCGATGGAGGGAACATCTAGAAGTACTGCTTACCCTTCCATTTTTTCAATGCCATAACTTGGGTGCGTGAGTAGTACGCTATATGAATCGATAGAATGGCCTCAAAACTCACGCTAGAAGACCGCTCACAGCGCCTGCCAAGATTGCCGCAGAGCTGACTAGTGCAATCCGTTGTGCTCGTTCAGCACGTGGATACCACAACGAAATATAGAAAGTCAAGCCTGGGAACACCCCAGCCTCTGCCAAGCCGAGGAAAAACCGGGCGCTGCATAGGATTGAAGGGAGTGTCAGCGGTTGTTGTACAATTCTTTTTTAGATCCTTACGCGATGAGTCCGTGATATGTTTTCACGAGACACGTCAAAGTCGTAATAAGACCCCAGATAACCATGATTGCAGGCACTATATTCTAGTTCAGAATCGGAAAGTGCGTTGAAAAGGTGACTTACGCCATCGGGATGGACGAAGAAGCTTAAGGGCGACATTTCTGTGAATATTACTTGGATCATACATTAATTGTATGTTGCCTCAACTTACGATGGGACTTGTCCAAGACAGTACGGAACCTAAACAAGTGTTAGCCATACTTCAGATTGCGATTTGAGATAGGAATCAGCACGAAAAAGACAGCAGCAACAATACTGTATCGAAGTCCAACAAGTTTCAAGTCAGTCGACATGCCTGCGATTTTGGCGTTGGCTAAACGCTGGCATAAGTGGCATGGATGGATTGCAGAGGTAAAATCGTACTCGCCAATGTTGGAACGATCTCTAAGGAAATGGATGAACGAAACGAATCAAGCGGAAGATAATTTGACCACAACTCACAACGAAGAGAGGAGATACAACAACGAGACAAGTGGCAGGATATGCCAATCTAGTTTCCTTAGAACCCTAACATGCTCTTTGGCGCTAACATCCAAAGCATCTGTAACATCGTCAAGAGCCTCGATAGCAGGTTCCTTATTGTTGATGAGATCCATGATGTTAAGATGCTAGGAACCCAAGACGTTAGTGAGGTGGGGCTTCATCAGATCATATCCCATGAACTTTTGAAACGGTAACCACATTCCTGGGAACAAGTCGGCGGTTCGCGGTTCTGGCTGACTTCCTGGCATGGGAATAGGATTGAAACATCATGATCGCTGAGGGCTGGTCATAACTACGATCTGTTTGTCCTCCTATAATGAAACGATCTGCAATATACAATTATCAGGGTTGACGTGAGCGCGTGTTACCATCTGTTACCACTTTTAAATACATCGACCAGTCCGAGTAAGGATGCAATGGTACATCAGATCCAAAGAACTGGGAGCAATGGCATGCTGGGTATGATATATCAACTGATCCTTATTACTCGCGCGGGATTTAAACTTGCAAGGGCGGGGGGATATAACCACCGCGTGTCCATTCATGTCGTCGACATTGACACTTCTCGGGCATCATGAGTAATGGTTTCAGTGTCACTGATATAGAACTACTATGAAAGGAAGTCAGTATCGCGGCGTAGTTACTTACTTTTACATTTTTGTACTGATTGATGAATGGTTTCTTGTATGCCAAAACTTCAAAAGGCGGCCCGGCTTACCTTGCGTATTGCTTCTTTTATTAATTCCGAGGATGTTGTCTTGTTTGAAAAAAAAAACTTGATTGTTGAATGCCAAATGAGTCAGCGCGGCGTTAATTGCGGCTGTCCAGGCCAGCTGCCGAGTCCGAGGCTGGCAGAGCCAACTCGGAGAAAATCGTTCGACTTGAACTATCACGTAGAGCCGTTAATCATTTACAGCCCACTCCAGTCCGAGCCATGTGAACCAGCGTTTCCGCAACAGTACTAGTAGCCCACGATCGTGTTGATAGAGCGCATACTTCAAGATGCAAGGTGGAAGCGTACAACGCTGCGTACTGCGTTTTAACAATCTGGCAAGTCAACGATCTGAACCATGATCGATTGATCAATCTCCTCTTGCAGTTGATATACCACAGCATCACTGGCATCATGTTATCCAATGCCTCGGGGGATTATGCGAAGTCAACCTGCTGAGGCACGTCCGTCACGCAGTACCGGGGATGAAAGAGGCAGAACGCTTTCAAGTTCAGATGCTGGCCCCTGGCGTCGTCTGATCTCGGATCTCGGAAAATCAACCTGAGCTGCAGCGCAATGTCAGTCCGATGACCGTTGCTGTGCCCAACACTGCTACATTACCGTGATTGCCCGGACTGCTCGCTTCGCCTCGCCTCGCAATTATCAGCCTGCTCTTGCCAGTGTGACTGTTTGGTGCCTATCATGATCTCTCGCCACTGCTGCGACTCTGCAAGACCTTCATTATTAAATTGTAGGTGGAAAGGTGGTGGTTATTCCAAGCAAGGAACATCTCTAGTCTCGATAAATTCTCGCTCTGTCTGTAAGATTATATAAATTACAACTTTGGCCTTCGGGGACCAAGCCTAATGTCTTGTTGATACAGAAACGTTAATATCTCTTCACCACAATATATCCATAAACGAAGTCAACTAAAACGAGGATCTATTAATACGAATCAAAGTTACCATCCAAAGACCCTAGCAACGTGAAAAGGGCATGGTACGTCAGTCTGATATGTATTCCTCGAGGTGATTTAGAGAAAGACGTACTCCTCGTGGAATTGGATGCCACCAACGGCTCTCTTCAACTTGAAATCGAAAGTTCTTACAGTATGAGCCACGTCCTGAGTAAGCCCGATGGGACCACAAACAGCGACGAACGCGCCGTGGCTACCACCTTTGTTTATCGTGGACACGACGAACTCATCTAACAGTTTCTCGATCTTCGGACGTCCGGATGTGAGGGTGATGCCAGGTGGCAAGTCAAGGCCTTTAAGTGGATCAGGAGCAGTACGAGTATAAAATACCGAGATGCGAAGTCGAGCAGGACCACTTTGGGATATGAGCGCCGCGAAGAGGGGGATAAAGCTTCTCAAGGCAACTGGGTCCGGTTATAGAATTGGAAGGAAGATAGACGAAAAGACAAACCTGGATCAGGCACACTCCAGATGACTTCGATGACTTGAGTCCTACTTTTAGCGCCAGCTAGCGCGAGGTCTTCAACTGCAGATAACGCGAACGTTATACCACTTCCCCCGGCTACGAACATTGCTCCTGAGTAGTTTGGCACCGTGGTATCACCGATACCCCCTATCAATTCCAATTCGGTTTCAATTGGAGGCCAGACAATTCCGACGCGTACCATATGGCCCTTCGACCAACACTTTGATCCTTCTCTCAGGGTGATCGACTTGCTCATCAGTATCGGGTGTCTGGGAGATCTTGTACAATTTTCTCGTCCAATTTCCAGTCATTTTACACATAAGAACCAAGCCTTCCTCCGTACCTGTTGCGCTGGCAATCGTGAACGGGTGTACCTCGGTCATCCCCCAGAGACCCATAGCAGTAGAAAGGACTCGGAGACGAACGTGTTGGCCGGGGCGCCAACCAGTGTTTAAGGAAGGGATGTCTACCTGTGCCAACCCCAACTCTGGAATTGTTCGAAGGGTTGCTGTGGTAAAGCGGGTCTTGATAACACGAATGATGTGGTCAAGTCCATAGACAGCGGAAGCAGCGATAGCGTAAGGAATACAGGTATCCTGATGGTTACATACCTAGAATAATATACCAGTCAGTTGTGCAAGTGGGGCAGGCGTGAATCACTTACAGCGATCAATGCCACGATGAATGCCACGACGTGCGTTCCGATGAAGAGGTTGTAATATTTCGCGCGGATATATTGGATAGAGAAAAAGCCAAGGAGATCGAAACAGACTAGAGCGACGATGCCCCAGCGAAAGTAGGGCTGTGCAATCATTTCTGATATATTTCCCGCCAAAGTGAATTCGTATACTGTAAAATATACACATCCAAAGGCGATCTGAGATGATCTTTGTGCAATGTATGATTGTGGAGTTACGACGTACTGATGCCAATCGCATGAACGTTTGCCCCAATTACTACCAATCGTCCAACGTGACGATGAAGATAATTGAGCTAAGTGGAACGTCAGCACGAATGCTCAAGCTTGCAAGTTTTGCATCAATTGTAAGCACAAACCTTTTCATATCCGACACCGACTAGCAGCCCGATTATATTGTTTTTCGTAGCGAAGGCATACACAAAGGGAAGCTGAGATGCAATGACAAACCCGGCGCGAGTCGGATCAGAAAATGGATTTGCTGCATAAAACGCGGCATAAAAGACTGCGCCAGTATAACCCGCCATCAAGAGGACCTGCACAAGTGTGCAACTCTCAAAAAGGCGGTATTGCGTAAAACTTGCTGCGGGGTGTCGAAGCGAGAAATGCATAGGAAGGTGCCAGGGCTGGTAGACCGCCGCCGGTTCATTAGTTGGAAGAGAAAATGTGGTCGGCACTTTCTCTTCATCTTGGGATTGACGCGAAGTTGTCCCCGAAAGAGACCGCTGCGTCCTGAATTGGGTGGTGGAACGGAGGAGGTAACCCTGGAGTGCTTCAGAATGGTTGTTCGCGATGTACACCAATGCGCGAGGAATATTAAACACGCAAAAGACAAGGATAACGATGAGGATAAAAACATCCACACCAAACACTAAGTCGCTGTCGGAAACTGTTTGTGTAGAACCCGAACTCGAAGTAGGAGAGAAAGAGGTGGTGGATTCTGTGGGCTGCATGATTTCTGTCGATACAGATGTTATACGGGGATGCCAAAAAGACTGAGTTGAAGGTGCTGGGCTTGAAGGCCAATGGCGATGGGCCGAGCAATAAGTACCAGCAGCCTTTTAAGCCAGCGACGGCGGAGAAAGTAAGGCTAAATGTCTAAGGGGTGCAGATTTTACAGTGCATCCAGGGTGTCGTTTTATGAGAATCGCAACTTGAATGCTGTGCGAGCAGTCGAAGCCATGGTACAGATGACGTGACACTCCGCAAAATCATCCTGCTGATTCGAGTGGGCGCGATATTTACCCTTCGGAGAATCCTAGTGGAACCAAGACCATGGAAAGGGAACTGATATGCCCGATTTGTGGTTAGAACAAGTTCCAGTGGCAGAGAATCGTATGCTTATTAGTATGCCAAGAAGCCAAATAAGCAGAAATTGAAAGTACTTGGCGGAAGACACGTCGAGAGTTGGACTCCCACAGCCAAATGTGGGCTGTCAAATTTAGGCAGTGATGTCGAGAGGTGCTGCGGCAAATAAGAAAAAAGAGGTTGAGGTTGCAACATTTTGATTACATTATCACTCGACAGGCTATACAGATAGCTACTAGGCAATCAATCATTGAAGCAATCCATTCTGCCCCGTAGCACTACAATACAGAACTGTGCTCCACTACTTCAAGGAGTTGATCAAGTTAAGTCCAGATCTGGACGAGGTCTTGATACTAAGAAGATCGAACACGAGGACCGACCCGGAGGTACCCGATGACGGGACTGAAAAAAACAAGGTTAGACCTGCGAGCGGATAAGGAATATCAATGACATAGCAGTAGTACGTGAGCGACTCACAGGCACATTATATGAGAGGGTTGAGAGGCGAACGGCTGTCGTAGTGAGGGTGATGCGTCCCTGTTGTCGTTGTCGACGAGTGGATGGGACCAACGGCCGTGGACCGCGGCGCCAGATACTGTCGTGCACTTCGAAGTTGAATACGAACGCGCTCAAGGACTGCATGTTGCGAGAGGTGTGCAGAAGCGCCGAGTTTTCGAGCATGCGACACGGGCATCATAATGCATGTGCAATGATTGGCGTACTTTGTAACGAGTCGAAAAGTTCATTATGTGATCCCTCCGAGATAAGACACGCCTCATGACATTCATATCTCGGTCATCTCGGTGGGCGCTGCAGTGCTGCATTGCTCATGAAATTTTGCAACATGTGCAAAGCTTCAAGATCTCTCAGGTCACACATCACCCAGTTCGATTGGGTTGCGTCCCCGCCCCAATCTTGTTTCTCACTCTACGAGCCACGCCCATTGCCCCACCGCTCACCCCAGTTCCATCGCGTCACCGTCCCACATGCCCCACCATATCAAGCACGGATCACCCTCGCCGGCCACTCTCGCATGCAAATTGATGACGATCAACATCATTAGCGACGACTTCACTCCTGTGCGCCAGAAGGAGATCAGTCAAATGAACAGAAAAATATGCCCATACTTGTCCTGCTGGCCCCGGACTCTTCTCTCAAACATAGGAATGTGCTAAATCAGTTTCGCGAGATGAGATGAGTTCACGATTGTTCTGCCTCAACCCAGATGTTAACATTTGTGCGCTTCTACCTTGTTCTCCAATGCATCCGAGTCTTGTCACCGGTGGGCCGAGTCTTTCTCGATCACTTCTTCATTGATCGACATCACAAATGGTGACTTGTGAGCCGTGACGCCGTGACAACTTCTTCGAGCCGCCGTAGTCGAACCGTAAGGGTCGTAGAGGGTCGTATGGATCTATGGGGCGTAGATAGACATAGATGGACGTGTAACTGGGCGTAAAGACGTTCTAAAGCCTCGGGCGGCGGGCTACATAAAGCTACCAACTAACTACGCTACGCTCTTAACTTGTTCAAGTTTCGAGGCGCCCCAAAGTGAATATTTGAACCTGATCAATCGGATACCAGTTTCAGTTATAGTTTGACAACAGTAACACCCCGGTTGTTCCAACGAAGCGGAACGAACGAGATCCAAAGGTAATGCGCAACTTATCTAGCATGTTGTAACTGATTTATCTTAGCAACATAGGGGCGATAATTGCGACTCGCGATTCCCCGATATATCTCGACAATTCGCGAGGGTGTTTTGGAATGATGCACAGGACAGGGATGATCCTGGATGGGCTAGGAGACATACCCGTCCTTCTTTTGCCCTGTTTGCTCAACGTTGCTCAGGAAGATAACTGGGTCTACAGCACTTTGCGTATAGGAGGCGAGGCGAGGTTTGGGAGCGTCAAGATTTATGAAGATTCTACCTGGAGGTATTAGCTAGTCTCAGGTGCAGATCCTGAGTCCCGACGTTGACACATTAACACAGAATCTTGGGTGATAACGAAAATGAGTTCGTAGAGCCCAACAAAAGAACTACGACTGGAAATCTATTGGTCATGGTACCATGTTTGTTCTCGCATCCCAGTTGATCGCCGCACATCAGACCTTCGACTTGTTGTTCCGTCCTTGTCCTACACTCACGGCGACTCGGACAGATATTATACCAATCCTGCAACCGCTATCAGGGGCAACCCGGGACCACGTCGAATGTGCCACACTAAACAAACCACATATGAAACATGCATGTTGGACCGAACTTGAATATTAAAAGTCAATCGATCTGTTAAGAAATTCAAAAAAGCACTTCTTCGCCTTCAGTAAGTTCCTCTCATGCAATCCCCCGAGTCTCTTTGAGTACTCACACGTCATTCTTGCATCTAGTCTCTGAACGCGTCCATCCGACCCAGGTTTTTATCCAGTTGAAATTATACGTGATTTGCCTGGTATGGGATAGCAATGGTGCTAGATCGCGAGTATCAAGTATTCACAGTACTTTCGACAACAGACTTGGAGAACATGGGTATAATCTGTGTCCACAACAAGTTACCAACAGTTGTTCGCGTCCGTATCTCGACCTGGGGAGAGCCCACTGGAAAGTCAACATTTATGATCATTCCACCTGGAGGAACTGAGATCTGAATAAGGTCTCGTGCGCAGATGCTGTCTTGGTGTATTGGCGCCAACTTTTGGGATGCCGAACATGAGTACGTAGAGCCTAACAAACACTACAGCATCGATTCCTCCAAGCCGTCAGGAATGTCCGAGTCGTCGTCGATCCTATCGCTAGAATAAACCGTATTATAATGACGCTAAATATCTTAGGACAATAAGACTCGGACGACGGAAGTCAGGGGAACTATGATATCCAAAATAGACGAGCGCAAGCATGATGGAGGAAGAAAAGGCTTGAACTAGCTAGAGTGACAAATCAATGACCTCCTCAGGGGAAGTCAAGCAATTTACCTAGAGCACACGTGACTATGTTCTAAGAACCAAGTACATAGTAGTCCGAATAGTGTGCCCGTCACTTATTCCGTTGCCAGTGATAAATAAGTCCGGACCCGTAATAAATCCCGATGACAGTAACAAGGAGCCTGTCAGTGAGGTAGTAGAACGAACAGATTATCGAGACCAGACGGTTCATTCTAATGCAGAATACATGTACAACAGCGATGAGTGCACGCGAATATCATGATGTGTGATTCATTATATTGCAATGACCCATGAGATCGCTTGATATTATCGTGTTCGGCTACTCACACCGTGCGTATCTTGCACATTGGCAAGTAACTTCCTGTTCTTACTTTGCATCCTCACGACAGTTTCCACGGGGCATTGTGATAATAGGGGAACTGAATGACAATGGAATCATACCGGTAGTTATTCGTGAGTGTTCTTTATCAACGGCGAGTAATGTTGCGTGACAATAAATTACAAGGAGGTAATAGGGAAGAAGCCGAAGAGCTATTATGCAAGAGGGGTGGTTGGGTGGCGGAAATATCCAGCACATTAATCCAGGCATTAACAACGGACAAATCGGATAAAGAGACCGCTTACGAGATTTGATTCAATTGAATATGTAATTTGACCAGATCCTCTTGGTCCTGTACATCACCTGTGTAAGAAGCAGATAAAAAGATGTTTTTTACTAGTATAAGAAGTAGAGTGGCCTGGTGGGCGGAGGTCCAGTGCATTCCGTACAACCCCAAGGGCCTCATTGAGGTCATCAATTCTTCTAAGCTGATTGCATCGACTGAAAGAAAGATGACATGCAAAACAAGCGCATCCCTAGGGGAGAATGGTCTAGTGCATCAAGTAGAGAAATAACGCACAAAATTGTCCAGAACTGTCGGCAGAATCGGGTGCCCAGTGGGAAAACATTCATGGAATCCCGTGCGAGGCCTGAAGCCTCAATGAGATAATTAATTCCCCTAAGTAGATCGTATCGAGTAGAGATAACGTGCGAGGTTGTCCAAAATCGTCAGCCGACCAGGGTTCTCCGCCTAGTGGTAAAGCTCAGTGCATCTCGTGCGTGGCCACGAGCGTCGTTGAGATCATCGAAGCCCCCAGGGTTGATTGTACTTCGTAGAAATAACCTGCGAGGTTGTCCAAAAAAAAAAAAAATTGGTCGACCTGGGTGTCCCGGTGGGCAAGGACCAGTGCTGTACGACTGAAAAGGATGGGTCCATTGATATATTATAGACCAGCCTCGCCTTCTCTCATCATTGCAGTTAACAGACGGACTGACAGGCACATTATTTTGTTGCTTTTTACACTGATAGAAAGAAGAGAGAGCACCTTTAAAACCAGTGTGAGGCAACCGAATGTAAGACCAAATGTGCATGTAAGGCTTTGAGCCCACGAAAGTATTGTACTCAACACGATGAATTGGGAGAATGTCTAAATGCTGTGCAAGAGCACGCGTCACGCTACGTTCAACGAATGCCGCGGTTCTTCTTCTTCTGCTTAATTCTCAAGATCTCACCGTCCCCCAGCATATCGGATCATATTCACGAATTTAGTCGCCATCGCCGCGTTAGTCAACACATGCTAGGCGACGCCCACTCACTACGCATACGTGTAGCGGTCCCAGCATCTCAAACACGAAATTCTGCACAAAGCAGACTAGAAAATTAAAATGTCTGATCGGCCGCCGGCGTACCGGAAACAGAGAAATGTTCGTTCTTTCTTGCCACATGTTGGTAAAAACCGTTGACATCACGCCGACCCACGCGTAATGCGCAGTTCATCTAGCGTTTTGCATTTTATATGATTTATCTTGGGATCTTGGGAACATATGGGGGGAGCCTTGCGAGTTGCGACTCGCCGGCATATCTTGAGCAATTTGCGAGGGTGTTTTGGAATTGGAATGATACACAGCGGCCCAAGCACGGCCGAGACGGTGTTGGCTCGTACTCACACGGACTCACAGAACCACGAACAAACACTCCGTTGATAAATTCCATACCCGCAATTGGCAAATCGACTCTGCAGCGCCGTGGAAAGTTCGTGGCAAATACACTAGCAATCACACCATCCTCCATAACTAAATCATCCACTTTTGAAGGACAACAGGGTAACTCACAGATAGCCATATACTTGCCACCATGATCATTACAATATTTTACAATCATGCTGGATCCTGGGATGGTGATACCTGCGATACGAACATACTAGTAATGGTTTCCAACTCCGGCGACTATCTCATGGACTTTGACTTTGACTGGGCGGGCGTAGCGAGATACCCGGGTCTTGTCAACTTTGAAAATAGCACAGGCCACTGCAGGGCCCTCGTGATGGCTAATAGATCACGAAGGAACATAATCACTTTATTAAATTTATGATCAATAGGATAAGGTCACTGGAGTGCGCAAGCCACGCTCGGTGTCCAGACGCTGAGCGCTGAGCACTGAGCCCCAGCTCACAACCTGGATACCATCGCTCGTTGTCTTTAATGGTCATTCGCTGTCGCTTCGTCATGGCCAAACGTCAATACTAGTCACTCCGAGAGAAAATGTATACCTTGCCTGTGTACACCTTTCCTGTTGCCCTCTGCGTGATGAATCGTCATGCCTATCTGCTGTGTCTACTCGAAATGTACTCGTTGTGCAACATTCTCGTGTCTCGTAGTTCTTTGCCATGTTCGCTCAAAGGAACGGCCTGCCCTGGCGGGTACCGAACCTTGGGGATAATGAAATAAAGCCAAACCAGTCACAACATGAACCCGATTTGTTCAACGTTGACGTCGCACATCATGCATCATGATCAGTCTTTCAAGTTGTTCCGTCCTTGTCCTACACCGTGACTCGCCACTGGCACTTGATACAGATATGTGACAGCGGTGCGAGCTACGACTGACAGATAGTACTCCAAGCCAATACTGCAACTGCTGTCAGTGGCAACCCGATACCGGATCGAATGTGTGAGCCACACATGAAACGTGCATCTTGGACCAAAGGTGGGAGGAGGGGGCTTAAAAGACAGCCGGTCTGTCAAGACCCTCGGGAAAGTACTTGTTCGCTTTGAGTGAGTCCCTCTCATGCCGGCGGGTCTCTTTGCTTGCTCACACGTCGCTCTTGCGTCTAGTCTCTGAACGCACCTATCTGAATTGTGACTCTACCCACGCTTTTTTATCCAATCGAGACTCAACGTGATTTGCCAGGTAGGACCATGGTATCAGATCGCGGGTATCACGTTATTCACACCATGCTTCCGACCTTGAACAGAGACCAATGGGTATCATCTGGGTTCACAACAAGTTGCCCGCCACACTTATTCGTGTCCGTATCTCGGCATGGGATGAGCCGCTTGCGAAACCAATATTTTTCGTCATTCCAGCAGGAGGCTCTCGACCCTGGATAAGGGCTCATCCGCAGATGTTGTCTTGGTACATTGGCACCGATTTTTGGGATATCGAACACGAGCCCGTAAAGACTAACAGCCACTACGCTATCGATTACTTAGAAAAAACGTCTGGGTCGTCGCTGGTTCCAACACTAGAGTAAACCATGTTATAAGCCACGCGAAATATTATAGGACGATAAGGCTTGGACGGCGAGAGTGGCTAGAAGGGACGAGCGCAAGCATGGTGGAGGAACCAAAGGGCTCGAGCTATCTACATATGACACACGATGAATGACAGCAAAATATTAGCATCTCCAGATATAGGAAGTCAAACGATCTATTCCGCCCTGTAGCGCATACAACTGTTTTCTAGTGACTACGAAAAGTTGTACCGATTCATAAACGAGTCCGGACCTGAAGACATTCAGATGGCACTGACAAGGAGGCAGAACGAACAGAGGACCTCGGTCCCGACCAGATATGGGGACGGCCGCCGCCGGGGGAAACAAATATATGGAAATACATCTGTTTCATGGAATGAAACCAGTCTCACCTCTATCACAGTGCGAATGAATGGGAACATATCATGCACGGTACACTCTTCTCTGACTCCGAGTTATCCTGCCGGGCTATGACATCAGTAGGCCGCACCACAGCCATGGTCGACGACAGTTGCGAGCACCTCAAACGCCATCGTCGACTAGAGCGACGGCGACCAGCCGCAGCATCATCTATTAAATTTTTAAACTCAACCGTTTGAATGACCCGCCCGTGTGCGACGCGCCCCATCAATAGTCTGTCACTAGACTACGAGTCGTCTGGACCATTTCATTCTTGGACGGTGCCGCCATCGACACGATGAAGGAATGCACGTCTCACACGTACGCGCGAACCATCATTCGACTTGTGGGACCCACTCCAAGTCGTGAAAACACATGGGAACAACATACGAGAGCCCCGGTCATGTTTTACGAACATAGGGTTCTAATTTTGCTGTGAATTCCCATGAGACGCTGATCGTACCTTGAGTAGTTGCCATGATTCCGTTACTTGTTGATGTACTCACCTACGTCATGGCGATCTTTTTTTTTTTTTTCATGCAAGTTTACCCATGGGGGAACATGTAAAAAAAGACAACCGTGGGGCTGGCGAGACGCGGTCGCCCTCTCGACGCATATAGTGTCCGTTTCTGTACTACGATCCTAGGCGATACTGCACTTGATTTTTTTCAACACGTTGATCTCCTGCCAGACTTTGGGACACGAATCATTGACGGTGATCATTCCCCTATCGAACAATTCAACAATGCAGTCGTGGCAGAGCGCTGCAACTTTTTTTTTTTTCAATGGGGATCACATGGAAAAGAACAAACGGTTCTCAGCTCTGAGTTTCCGATGAGAAATGCAATTATAAACACCGACGGCTCGGCGGGAGTGAAGCGGTCCTGACACCAGCTTGACTTGAGGCGCATCGAGGACTTCAGACGGGGCCTTTGTGTACGGGGAGGGTTGGGTGTCTGTCGGTGTGATGAGTGCCTTGCGTCCAAGCCACTCGCGCAAACCCAACGAAGAGGTATCCAGCGCCACTGAACGGGCGACTCGCGCATGGGATACGTGTGTCTAGTATCTTGTTGGTGCCCGTTTCCCTTTGACGTGTCCTCAGCAGGTTAATAACTTGAACGTAAAGATGGACCGAGTGCACGAGGAGTCTTGTCGACGCTGCGTGGACGTGTCCTATATAGCCTAATCGTTGCCATGTTTCACTGGACGAAAACACGTCTCAGACTAAAGATGAGTGACAGACTTGGATCATCATTATTTGGCAACTTTATTGCGAGCCGATTAGATATCGAACAAGGACGGACCGGCCTCGGAAGGGATGCTTCTCTTTGCAAAATTGATAAAGACCTCCCGTTTCGTAATCGGAGATTGAAAGTGGACCTTGCCAACTGGTATGACCGACAGCGAGCACGGCGGTCGTTGGCTCCCAGACGGGTCCTTTGTCCTTCACACTGTCCTCCTCGTCGCTGCCAGCGCACTCGCTATCGTCCTCACTTCTTGTCTCTGGCACCACATCTACCCCGACACACGCACGCACACCTCGCAACAGTCACTCTTGCTCTCTGTCCCTGTTTCAGACCGAGACCAAGGCGACCGGAAGAGCACCCGTTCAAAGGAACGTCGTCGTAGAGGCAAAGACCCGTTCAGAGAACTTCTCAAGGGTAAAAAGTCCAAGGCGTTGCTCAAGAGTATCGTGGTCACTACCGACCACGAACACTCGTCGCCCTCTGCCGACACGCTCTCGAATGCGAGCGTGCCATCCCGGTCGCAGTCTCCAGAACCCGCGGGAGACGCATCGGACGTGGACGCGGAAGACAACAAGGATACGATCTCGACCGGCGACACGTCCGCGGCCGTATCCTCTGGAGACCTCTCCGACGCACATTCCACTTCTCGCTCCCACTGCATCGCTCCCACGGAAACGGAAGTGAATGCGACTTGCACATCGACAGCCATGGGACATGTGCCCGAACTTGCTTCTTCATCTCCGCCCGAGTCAGCGCCATGTGGCGACGTGAGCACCCCTCCACCACGCGAATCGAGTTGTGCTAAACTCGTCCGCATCCGAACGAGGCTACGTGCGTCGAAATTAGCTGACAGCGTGGCAGGTTGTGCACCTTTGTCTATCTCCACGTGCGTACATGCGCGCTTTTATGCACTGCATCGATCGTAATGTGTACTATTATAGGAGTCGTTCTACGGACGGTGCTGGACCCTCGACGCCGATGAATTCGACACCTCCTCGATCGCAATCGCCACCAGAAGGGGAACAGCCTTTACAGACACAGCTTGCTTCCATGCGAGGTGCCCTTGAGGCAGCACGGTTACGAGAAGAGAAGCTGCGGGTCGAGGCTGAACAGGCCACCAAAGAACGCGACGAATTTTGTTGGCGGTGGAACGAGGATGCGGGCGTTTGGAGAAGGCGTGAGGCAGAGGTGAGACTCGGTTATTTCCTCGCACGATTCCGAATCTGGATACGTCCCACTTAGCTTCAGGCGCACATCCACCATCTCGTACAGCAGCTTCAAGCATACGCAGCAGTGGCGTCGTTCCAGGCGATGAACGCGCCATCACCCACATCGCCGCAATTTCACGGGCCATTTCCGATTCAGAGTCAGAACTCTGCGAGTGCGCCGGCGCATGTACAGGCGCTGTTGACGTCGCATCCACCGGGATTCGGGCCAGCTGGGTATCCGGGCGTATCACCCTTGTTGTGGTCTGGGATGGGATTGTGTGTTCCAAATCGGGATCCGAGACACGGAGGACGGCGGACGCCAGATTCGTCGGGATCGGGATCGGGATCGTCACCGAGCCGAGGGCGGCGGCGACGGGCCGCATCGAACGAGTCATCGATGGGAGAGTGGGACGGATCGGGGGAGGAGGAAGGGTGCGAGGAGGAAGAGTTTAGAAACAATGCGCTGGCGGACGCTATTTTGAAGCGGCCAGAGAGTATTCGGGGACTAGGCGGACGGAAACGAACGGGCGTGCAGGATGCGCTCAAGAGTCCAGCGCCGTCGGCCGTCACGCAATAACAATGATACCCAATCACTGTAATTTAGTCACGCTCTTTTTTAAAGGATAGGACTCTTTATTTTCTTCATTGTAGTTTATGGTTATTACATTGGCGATGGTCAAGCACTACCACCCGAGGCTTCCTTTTGTTGCTGTGCGAGTATTCGCCTGTCGAAGTGATCAGCCGAGCAAGGAAGAAATGGGGAGAAACGCACTGCCTGGCAGCCAGGACCATCTGCGCCTTGCGCTCGCGCAAGCTCGCCTCGCGTTTCTCGGCTGTATCTTCCCACTTGGCCTTCCCGCCCGCATCTACCTCCACGGTGTCCGGTTCCTCGGCGAGCCTTTGTTCGAGTTTATAGCGCTCGATAAGGGACGTCGTGGAGGTGGTCGTTGCGCTTGGGCGCGTCGTGGTCGTGGTCGGTCGGTGTTGGGCATTGGAGTTGTCGGGACGAGGGTACAGGGTAAAATAAGCGGGTGGGGGCTGTTCCGATCAGCGGCGAGGCGAGTGAGGATGGATGGGACGTACAGGTTCTAGAAACCCGCGTTCGAGAATCTTGTTCGAGGTGAGTTCGACGCTGCCCGTGCGCAAGAGGTCATAGCGAATGTTGTCGCTGAGGTGGGGATGAGTGGATGGAGTGGGGATGGAGCAAGGGGGAACGCACGTGGGGATATCGGGGAACATGGTGTGGATTTGGTCGACCTGGTGAGGGTGAGTTGGGTGTCATCCGAGTGAGGTTGGACGGACCATGTCTTGGGTAACATGTTTGGGTCTGAACCCGAGCGCTGCAGTGGGCGATCGCGTGGTCGTCGATGAACCTGGTACAGTGTCAGATGCCCCCCAAAAAAGGACGGATGGTCGACGTACTCGACGTTGCCCAGCGAAATAAAAAAACAATGACGGCGAATGCGACGAGGGCGTTGACGACTTCGCTCATGTGTACGGACAGGTACGCGTGGGAAAAACGCATGGCTTCCTTCCGACTTGCCCTGTTGGCCTGCGACGATCCCATTCCACCCGTCAAGCAACTACACGGCGACTATGGCACGATATTCCACCGTTTCTTGGCCGCATCGACCACGACCGCGTTCACGCTTGACACTTATGACGTCGTCAACAAGATGGCGTATCCAAGTGACGACATTCAGTATGATGGTCTCTTGATCAGCGGGTCGTGTGCGTGTGTCTCTTGCATGCCGGAACTTGTCCTTACAGTCCGGAAGCTGCCTCTGCCTACATGGATCTCGAGTGGATCAATGCCCTCGTCGCCTACGTCAAACGCATCCTGTCCGATAAACCCGCCGTCAAAGTATTCGGTAATCCAACCTGATCGTCCCATATTTCCCCACCGACACTCCTACTTACAGGCATCTGCTTTGGCCACCAAATCATCGCACGCGCCCTTGGCGGCGAATGCGTACCAAACAACACTTGGGAGGTCGCGGTGACCTCTATCCGACTTACCCCGCTCGGTAAAGCCATCTTTGGCCCCGACGATCTCGTGCGTCCACGCCCCCTCTCTACCCGGGTATTCATTTGTCGCAGGACATCCAACAGATGCACAGGGACCACGTCCCGATGTGCCCGCCCGGCGCACACCTCCTCGGCGCGACCGACGTCGCTCCTAACCACGGCATGGTCCTCTTCGACCCCGCCTCCGATGCATCGGGCAACGATCTGACGGCTATTCATGTACTCACTATCCAAGGGCACCCCGAGTTTTTACCGTCGATCGTGTCCTTGGTGATCGATGCACGGCGTGCGTTGATGGGTGAACGAGTGGTTCAGGATGGGCTGTTGCGCGCGGGGGGTATACCTGGTAAACAATACCCAGAGGGGCGGGCGTGTGATGGCGTTGGTAGGGTGGGCAAGGTTATCTGGGGTATATTGGGCGTCGTCTGAGATCTGACGACATTACTTTATCTGGCAAATTGCAAATATATCCAAACAAACGTCTTGACCATCACGGTCTCATCTCGACCCCTTCCAGTCCGAGTCCATCCAAACCGTCCAGTCCTGCAAAACCACACGTGGGCCCAGCCGATGTACTCCGAGTCTTTGGCCCATTCTTCAGGCACCAACTTGAAGTAGCTTGAAACCCATTGACGAACCAAGATATCCTTTACGTACACACTCCTGCGATCTTATGTTTCAATTGTACCTCAAACATTACGTGGACCATCCCCCGCTACCCTTTTCCGTTCCTTCCCCACCTCACTTAACGACGCCAACAGAATAATCCGGTGTCGCTGTCGGTGAGGGCGATGAAGCAACACCCCCGCCCTCGCCTAAACGCAGGTGTGGTCCAGCCAAATGAAGATTGGGCCGAGTTTCATCCTCCATCACCTGCAACGCGTGCACGAACTCGCATTACTCGCTACTCGAGTTGTCCATATCGCAACCTGCAACCCCCCCTGGGGAGGGCCCGAGTGAGCGGGAGTAAAAAAGCACTTAGATGCGGTTCTTGGGAAAGGTAGAGGGCGGGACGGAGAGCTGGGAGTGTGTGTGAGGCTGCTGCGGTGAGAATGGGGCGACGAATGGCCACGATGGTATGCGTGAGGGTCAACCGGTGATCGGATGTGGTCATAGAATACATGACAAAGTAACGCAACCACCGGGATCTCTCTCGTCATTCTCTCCCACTGTCGCCGAGGAAATCCGTCGCATAGTTCTCTCGGTGCGCGCCAGTGGGTGTTATCTTTACGGTCATGTCGCCGCGCCCACTTATCGATCACTTTCGACGTGGTAGGGTTTCGTCATTGGGACACCGCTCATCTTGCTGGATGGTCGTCTCAATGTTGCTTGGTATCAACTTAAAATACTGGCACCGCTTCTAATGCTGGTCTTGTCCGATGACGAGAGACGGAACTGTTCGATTTCTTTAATCTTTGATGCGCTCTCTTTGCGCTCTTTTACATAATAATTCGAGCTGACATTGGCTTGAGTGCCAATACACTTCCCTGAAGTATCCGAGTCTGCGAGATATCACCTTTTCGCTCTTTGTGGAGTCGAACATTCTTCGCCTCAGCTTCATGGCTTCCACTTTGCAACAGATTGTTACAGACATTCGGGTCAATAATTACTCATCTCGTATGCTCCTTGATCTTCAGCTTGGCGCTTTGCTGATCGTCGCCCTAGTCGCTGTCCTTGCCGCTGTTGGGTATGACTATAGTAAGTGACGATGCATCATTCAGTGCTTCGTATTTCAGAAAATCACCATTGTCATTGCCAGTCCTGACATTCTCAGACGAAGTGTGTATGATATCCATTGGTATGACATTGCGAATCTAACTGGCCATCGTTACCTGCAGATTGAATATATATGGGTCAGCGAAAGCTTTCCGGGCCATTACGTATTCTCATATAGCTGCAGAGCAAGCCCTGGACATATGTGTCTACGTTGTTCGTTCTGGTGCGTATCATGACCATTTCAACAATCATATAGTAATTGTTAACTTCTGGCAGGCTCGGTATTTCGGGTTGTGTTCTTCCCTGTATGTTAATGCATACTGTGAATCGTGATATTAGTGATCGCTGATTAGTTGGTTGATTGGTTAGGATGTGTGGCATCTGTGTGTTCAAATCCTAACTTACAATATGGTCGTTGAGCTAACCTGACCCGTCAAGGGGGGACTTCTTTCATACCTGGCCCTCAAAAGGTGATTCTTGTACCTATGAAAAATGATGAAGACGCTTAATACTTTGACTGCGGGTAGCTGTATGTGTTCATGTTGCATTCCACATTGGTGAACACCATTCCTGATAAGTTGGTCACAACACAATAGCTGTGAGTACATTTAAGCAACATTCCAATATTCTCACTGGAGGACACCGCTGTAAAGGCGTGATACTTGGAATTCTTCCCAATTGGGCCGCATTGATTTTTACCTGTGCCGCAGAATGTGAGATTTTATTTCATTTTGGCCAAGATGTAACTGATGAGTTGGAGGAAGTGGTAATGATTCTCCGTGTGTGGGCTTTGTACGGTCGATCAAAGGTCATCTTTGGCACTCTCATCACATTCTATGCCATCGAAGTCATCCCATTTTTTATGTTTTCTGTTTCCATAAGCATCTTCAAAGCCAAACCAGGTATGTGAAACATTACGTCGTATCATCCATGATGTTTAACAAGAGATGTGAATATGTTGTTCGACCAATCACGTAGGATTTTTAATCATTGCCCACGTATCTGACTTTGCATTTTGCGTGCAGTCAGGCAATACGGGGTTTTCTGCATCGCTTTCGTCGAACATTTTCAATTATGCCGAGATTGTTCTCGGTGTCTTGATGTGTTTACTCGTCATCAAGAAGGCACTTCAATCGTACAGAGCAAGAAAGCGCTTCCGCATGAATAATTACACGAACCTTCTCGTGAGGGAAGGGATGGTTTATTTTATTGTGTATGTTTCCGCATTCAAGTTGTCCTTTGATCTGTTTTGTTTTCATGCAAGCAAGCTAACAGTGGATTATTGAAAATAGCATCCTGGCGAATGCGCTTGTCAACATTCTGATCAACACAGGGACCATTCCCTTGACTGGATGGCAGATAAATGTACTCATTGCAATCTTGCAACTGATATTTCCCTACACGCTCGTCCCTCGATTCGTCTTGGGCTTGCGGAAACTTTATGCGGACGATTCCCGGGGACGAAGCGGAAGCGACATCGACACGGCGTTTGGTTTGGCACCAGAATCGCATCACGGCACTGTGTTAAGTATGATCGAGTTTGCGGACTTGGATGTGGGTCAGAACGACGGAGATCATGCACGGGGCGATGGGATACAATTGGAGGAGATGGCCGGCCATTCTTGACGTTGGTAGGGTTGTCTTGTGGGCAGGGCGAAGACATATTACCGTTGGAAGAGCGGCACATCTGTGGCAGTGGGAGTGCAAATCCATGATGCGGCGACGAAATCAGTATCAAGTTGAATCTTTGTATCCCAAGAGCTCTTTTTATTTTTATTGTGTGTCATCTAACACGATGGTGCACATGCACATTATTTACTCAAGAAACTTGAATGCATTCGATGATCAGATCAGCAAGCTAGGCTTTGGTTTCATGGGCGTTGTACACTGCACATGCCAGTGCTGATTTGATTCCGCAGTCGAGAATGGACAGACAAGTCTGAATGCGTATTTCATTCATCGCGAGAGCTATCCGGCATCATGCCAGTGATGGTACCTACAATCATCATAAATAACATCGGTATGTTGCGTAACTTCAAGTTGTTCCGAACATCGACTTCTTGCGCGATGCTGACTGAAGGTAAATTTCCTTTCCTGCACCGGTGATAATATCAAACTTGAATGAGATAGGATACATGAATAAGAAAGAGAACACGAATCGATACTTTCCTTTTTTCTGAGACCCTCCCTAGAGTCCGTACGCGCTACCAAACATCGGTACGAACCTTCAGAGCATGAAAGATCTAACTTCCTGCGGGAGGATAGGCCTATCTGCCGTCCCGGAGGATGGCACCGACAAAACCGCCCCGTTCTCTCTGTTTGGTGTTTGGTGTTCAAGTTTAGTGATGAAAGTGTGCTGACCTTCAGCTTGAGCAACAGAAAACCCGTATGGTCGCATGATATGCGGAACTCTCCCTGGCAAGACCTCTGGATTATTTCTTGGATATTACCGAGAAGAGGTAACAACTGAACATCATTTCGAAGGATGGTGACGGTTTGATGAATCATGTAGTTTGCTTCACAACGGATTTGTTCTTATGCTGATCCCTGGAAAAATTCTGAAAATTGCGAACATAGGCTGGATGCCGCATCAAGAGGACATGAAGAGGGGCTCACAAATACCAATGATATGCACACGTGGTGATACGATAGTTGGGTGCAACTCGAAATCAACTGTATGGAAAGCTGCCCGTAGAAAACGGGCCCGGGCCGGGAGGCTGTTGACAAGGGACGACGCCAGACTATATATCGAGGATACGCCACATTGACCAACCTCACAGAGGGGCTGATCACTACCAGACCACGAACCCACTGCCAAAAAAAGATCGATAAGCACCGTGTTCGCTGCCAGCGGCATCCACCGAAATGACGTGATCCGACTGGCTCATTACACGTCCGGTTGGGTCCGAATCAGAGAGATCGCCGCTCAACTGGGTTTTCAGGAAAAACGCAGTGAAGACAGCATCAAACGAGCTACTAGTCAGCGGAGATGATGTTGATGACGACAACCGTGACACCAACGCTGAGTGAAGAATTTCAATTTCCAAGTCCATTCCGAGCTATTTGGGCATATGAAACTCAAGAATGGCATTTAGCTTCAAGTTCACATTATACCGACATGTTTCACCGTGACGCTGCCCCTCGATCCGATGCCGCTTCGGTTCGGGTATTCTCTCGGCTCGGGTAAAATTTCTGGCTCGGGTAATTTCTCGGCTCGCCACCAAACCTTTATATTTAAAACTCTGACAACGAATATCCTCAGCGTTTGTCTTCTCACTACGTCGCTGAAGGTAGGTTCTTCGGATGCCATTCAACTTGTACTCACGTATTACACCTAGCATATTTTGTATCGCAATGACTGGATGGAAAAGAATCAGCGGTATTCTCACACGCATCTCTGCCGGATCGGTCACCAATGTCTGGGGGGTCAGCGCCAATGGTAACATCTATCGTTACACTGGCGATGACAACAAACCCTGGGTCCAGGTCCCTGGCGCCCTAACCGATATTGCCGCAGCCTCTGATGGCACGGTTTGGGGGGTCAACTCGGCTGGACACATCTATCGCTATTCCTGGGATTCGACACATCGCTGGATCCGTGTTCCTGGAAATCTCACCCGAATTTCTGCCGGATCAGCAACCAATATCTGGGGAGTCAACTCTCATGGTCACATCTATCGTTACACCGGCAATGACAGCGATCCCTGGATCCGGGTCTCTGGTCTCCTTACTGATGTTGCAGCGGGTGCCGATGGTTCAGTTTGGGGGGTAAACTCTGCTGGAAACATCTATCATTTCAGTGTTAATCACTGGGCTCAAGTTCCCGGCAACCTTGTTGCGATCTCTGCTGGGGCGAAAACTAATGTGTGGGGTGTTAGCAGCGCAGGCAACATCTTCACGTACACGAGTGGTAGAGGCAATGGATGGAAACGGATCAGTGGGAACTTGAGCGATGTTGGTGCTGGTGCCGATGGTGTGGTTTGGGGGGTCAACTCTGCTGGTCACATTTACCGCTATGTCCGTGATTAGCTCAAAGTGCTGTTTGCAGAAACTACGCTGCCACGGCCACAAATACTGTTTCTTATATTGTACCACAAGAGGTTGTTGTCTCCCATGCATCTTTCAAGTATCTACTTTCGCGGCGTTACTTTGGTATAGATAAGGCCCGATTTTGATTACATTGTACTCTTGATAACTTTATGTACTATCCAATGGTCATTGGTTTTTCTTTTGAATCCAATTATTGTCCGAGTCCTACATAACGTAAACTAGGTACAAATGAGAGCACCCATGCCCCCACAGTTTTCAAAATACCCTAGGCCCCCCCTGGTCTCCCAGTTCCCGCCGACAACTTTTAGATGGAGACCTTTGAGTCTGCGGATACCCTAGTAATAGTGCACGGTTGGGTATAAGGTGGCTGACTCTGTATACAGAAATATAATGTGTGAACCACAACCTGGTAGGAAATGAAAGGAAGATCAGGCGATGGTTAGTAGAAATAGAACAAAAAAAGAAAAAGGAGGCGGGAGAGGGAAGGTATGGTGACGGGTGAATATGCCATGTGCGAGTGTGGCCATCGGGTCCCCCTCTGGTTCGATCCTCAATTAGGCCACACGGGATGCACCCCTTCCCTGAGTGAGCGTGGGGGCCGCACAGTCTCGTGTCTCGCCATCTGGGTTCGCTTGAAGCCTTTGGTGGCGTCTACGTAGAGGTGTGCTGACGCCGAGAACTTGACGGATGTCCAGTGACCGCGGGCCAAAATTCCGAGCTAGCGCATGGCGTTGTTCTTGGGAGGGGAGCGAGGGAAAGGCGTATCCGAATTTACAAAGCTCACCATCGATGGGTTGTCGATGTATTTTGCTCTTTTATGGCCACGTTTTTTTAATGGCCACTCATCCCCTGTGGCAACGTATCGCGCACATGGCCCGCCAACAGATAGATCCGCCTTCGATAGTGTGCGCGTAGCACCCCATCCTGAATCCAAGATCATCTGCACCGCTCAGACAAGCTCGCTTCGTGTTCCTTAAGCGTGTCTTCTTAGTTAACTTCCCCCCCTCGTCTCCATTCACAGCCTCAGGTTGCTCTACGAGGCTCTGTTCGAGGTGCTACTGCTGGATGAGGGACACGCGTGCCAGTGGGTGTGGCACTTGGGCTCGTCGTCGTCAATCGATGTGTGGCATTGGACATGTCGGAACGGGGAGGTCCAGGGTAAAATATGCTGACAGGGGCTGTTCCTATGAGCGGGGAGTCACCAGAGTGGGATGGGGGGCATGCAGGTTCTAGAAACCTGCGTCCGAATCTCCGAGAATCTTGTTCGACGATGCCAGTGCGTAAGAGGTCATAGCAAATGTTGTCTGTGAATGTGGGGACTCGGACGCAGCGTGGTTGGAATACCGGAGAGCTGGCATGATGTAGATTTCGTCGACTCTACTTTGTGGTTGTGGAATCTGGGTCTGAACCCGATCGGTGCGCGTGCCTGGCGCCAGACAGTCAAGAAAGAGCGCGCGTGGCGCGGCTTAGCGACACGGCATTTGGTTTGACACCGGAATCGCATCATGGGCCTGATTCATGGCATTGTTTTGAGTCTGATCGCGTTTGTGAACACGGATGTCGGTCAGAATGAAGGTGATTATCCACAAGGAAGTGTACGAGACGATGACATACAGTCGGATGCGATGGCTGGCTATTTGTGATGCTGGTAGGGCTGCATTGCATCAGCAAAAGGGCAGGGCGAAGAAATACTGCGGTTGGAAGAGAGGAACATCTGTGGGAGTGGGAGTGTTAGTGCGAATCCGTGATATGGCCACGGAATCTACATGTATGCATTCCCATGCTGGATAAATTTCGAACATACCTGGAAAGAAGGCATGAAGAGGGACTCGTAGACATCAACGATGTGCACATGGTACTAGTACCGACTTGTGGAAGTTGTACAAGTAGAGTGCAGCGGTTGCGCTTCGTAGGCCCCCATTGCATGTTAGAATTAATTAAGAGTCCTGCTCCGAGTCCTTGTATGGAATCTGAGGGTGGCAAGCTCTTGAAGTGCACAGCCTCCGAGGCCAACCGCGCTGAATCGATCTTTCACTAGCAGTGGGTTCAAGAACTCCGTTCAAGTCCTCTCCCCAAGTTCCTGGCAGTCGCTGTATCTTCAATACTAGTGCCATGAATATATCCAATCCAGCGGAAACAATGCATCCATTACCGTGTGTATTGATATCATCGTTGGGAATATATGCTCATCGTTCAACGTGATTTTAGGGCTAAAATACTCAGTATCAAAGGTGCGACCGGTGCGGTTACGATGCTATATTTTCTGCCAAATTGGAACCACCTTTTATTCAGATATCCAACTCACTCAACACCGGGGTAGACTAAGCAAGGTTCGGATTGCAAGGCATTATTACGTCCATTTTTCCATTGGCCAAATCATGCGGCCGACGAGCACCGCTAATGAGAGAAAGGACCACACCTCTTGGAATGAAACCATCTTTTTGTACGTATATACCTTTTCACTTGACGACAACTGACTCTCGTCAGTGACGTGAACGATGGCTCGTCATTATGCGTAGATGTTTACCAAAAGCACAATACTCCGTTCGTACAGGATGAACGCGTTGGAACAATAACCTGTCTGGTCGCGGACACGATAAGCAAATTGAATAATGGCGGTAGGAAGAAACCCCAATATGGCATATTCCATTCATGCGATCCCTCTGATCTGTTATAGTTTTCGAACAACGTCTTTGCAAGGATACTTCCAATGGACCCCAACTCTCGCATATAACTATCAAGTTTGCATGCTCTGTAATGTCAAGAGTGCCCGAGGACGCCAATGCAGACGACCTTCAAGCTGCCAACGTTGTCAATTGGGTGCCCAAAGCGATCAAGCCGCTTGAGTCCACGCCTCTAGTTATTTCCCCTCTGGATTCTGTGGTTGTTATCGCCGAAAATGTCGCGGACGAGGTACAGACATTCGCAACGACGTGGAACACTGTGCTGGAGAGAATAAAGCTGTTTGACCAGATCGTGACTGACATTGCAGCGGTATGTGAGTTTATCATCTGGGTCCTCTCAGCATCTGGATACGGGATAGATACACCCGTATGCGTCGATGACTTGGTCTGTTATATCGGTTGCAATCAAGGTGCATATTTTACTCGCCAGTTGCACTGTTTCCGGTAACTAAGATGATCCATGCAGGTGCCCATGAATCAGATAGATCGTGACGACAAGATCAGTCACTTGGCAGGAACTATGAGCGATGTCTTCGCATTCGTCCAGGACGCCGAGCCCTTGAAGACAATCAAGGGAAACGTCAAGACGATCACCCTTCTGGTTCAGCAGGTCATCGAGTGCGGTTATTTCATCACCGAATACACAAAGGAAAAGAGTTTTGGTTGGTCGTTGCCTACGTGACAACGCTCAGCACTGATTTCCATAACATAGGCAAGCGGATGGTGAAACATATAATCTCAGACATCGATAAAACGATTTCAGCTTACGAAGACAAGTTACAAGAACTCAAGACAGGATTCTTGCAAGGCGTCGAGGTCCAAACAGGGATCACCGTCATTCGTATGATGAATGTTGTGGAGCATATCGGTAGGCATGATCTGCTGTAACCGCGATCAGATGTTCATACGGGCAATTCAGAAGCAACCATGCGCAACACAGAAGCAACCAGCGGCCTGAATGACATGCCATATGCATTCGGCGCTAGACATGTCCAGGAGAAGGGATGTCTAGAAGGGACGCGCGAGTCCTTTATCCAAAATATCTGTAAAGTTCTCAACGATCCTGGCGATGATGCGCCCAGGGTATGCCTCCTTACCGGTGCCGCTGGATCGGGCAAGTCTGCAGTCGCTCACTCAATCGCTCGACTGTATGACGACCAACAAAGGTTGGCCTCATCGTATTGCTTCTCAAATACCGATCTCGCGCGGCGGAATCCACAAAACCTATTCAGTACGATCGCGCGCGACCTTTGTGACCACGATCCTCAGTACAAGTCTGCACTGTGGAAGGTCGTGAAAGATAATCGCGCTCTTCGCGCATCGACGTCTCCCTCGGAGCAAATTATCAAGTTCATCGTCGAACCTAGCAAGGACCTCTGTCCTATTGGGCCGATGGTCATCATCATTGACGCTCTTGATGAAAGTGGCGATCGAGCTAGTCGCCGACAACTTTTGGAAGCTATGTCTAAACATATCACTGCAAATTCTCTACCGACCCACCTTCGCTTCCTTATCACAACTCGCCCGGAGGAGGACATCCTTGACGCACTTTCGCTCTCATCTTGCTCGCACTTGGTTCATAAAAAGATGGGTGACATCGCGGGGGAGATCGTTGATGACGATATCGAGAAGTTCATACTTCATTCCTTGAGTCATCAGTCTCGCGAACTGGAATTGTCTTGGCCAAACCAGGAGTGGTGTCGGCTTCTCGTCCGACATTCACAAGGTCTCTTCCAGTGGGCCGCTGCAGCGTGCAGCTTCATTCAGGGAATTGATACGATTGGATTCAGCCTACGCCAGCGGCTGGAGATCCTATTAAAATGCAAAGACCCTGACTCTCCTCGACCTTTGGATGAGCTGTATCGCACAATACTTGGCCAGCTATTCAGATTGAAAGGCTCTCGCGAATCTTGCAACAGATGCACAAAGACCACGTCCCAACCTGTCCCCTTGGCGCACACATTCTCGGTGCAACTCATGTCTCCCCCAACCACGGCATGGTCGTATTTGACCCCGCATCCGACGCGTCGGGTGTCGACCTGACATCTATTCATGTCCTCACCGTCCAAGGTCACCCCGAATTCACAGAGTCGATCGTATCTGTGGTGTTAAACGCACGGGTTGAATTGTTGGGCGAACGACTGGTCCGTGATGGGCATTTGCGTGCACGCGGTATACCCGGTAAACAGTACCCAGACGGGCGCGGGTGTGAAGGCGTCAGCAGGGTAGGCAAGGTTATCTGGGGCATGTTAGGAGTCATCTGATTAAAAGTATATGGTATAGCATGTCAGTACAGTAGTGTCATGTTTTGAATACCACGATGAGGATGAGAAGCACAAGAATGAGCAGTCCGATGGTCACCGTCGAGGCTGGACGCACGTTAGTCTTCTCTCGACGGATGCCACACCACGCACCGTTTTCTTTTGCTCCACGGGCGACACGTGCGAGCTGTCGTCGCGCACTCGTCATCCGTGTGTCCGTCCCGTCCAACTCTGTATCCAGTGCGTTCAGCAATCCCGTATGTACATCTAGTTCGTCATTAATCTGCAGCGATATATGATGTTGTCTGTGAATGGACGACGATAGGTGGTCGAGGTGTGCGTCTTGGTCTGCCGCGCATGTATATGCTTGTGTCTGACAAAAAAGGACAGAGAAACGGACCTTCGATAATCTGTCGTTGTTGCAATACAATCCCCTCGTCGTCCCGTGGCTCGTCCGTATACGGCTCAAACACGGCCGCCGGTTCCAAACTCTGCTTGCGTTCAGGTAAAGGTGGTGGCTCCTCCACTGGAATGCTTTCCCCAAAGGGTGAGCGTGAGTATGACCCGTGGACACCCGACTCGAACGCACCTCTCCAGTCCCGCCTCGTCCGCCTCGTTCTCGCCCAACATTCCCCGTAGCCGTTCGTACTGTCCCCGCAGGTCCTCGCCACGTCCGTCTGCTTGTAGGACGATCACACCACTGCGCAGCGTGCGCAGGTTCGTCACGATTTGTGCGAGGTGGAGTGTTGGGTGCGTCGATTGGAGTCGTTGGCGCTCGAGCAGGAGCGAAAGCGTCGTGGTCGTGAGCGACGTGAGTTTGGCGTCCGAGGGCATGTCAATGCAGGAGATCAAGGTCGTTGGCACGTGATCACTTTTCTGATGCTCATAGCAATGAGGCCGCCGCACGTTCACCGGTCACCGGTGCACCACCAACATCTGTACTGCAACCACTCAATTCACTGCCCACAAACGATAAATACTCCAAATGGGAAACCCACGGGATATATACGTAGCCAATCTACGACAGTCTTATGGGTACCCCCTACATTCACCTGAGCCAAGAGCTAGCTCTCTGGAAGAGTACGAACAAATATATCGCGACCACGGCTTCCAGATCGGGGATGTTGGCCACATCAACGAATGGGGTGCATTCAATCCCCTTTTCAACATATGTTTCGACCCCCCTGGAAAGCTTCTTGAGCGCGGTTTTCCTTCATATAAGCCTGTGACAATCGTTGATGAGCCGAAGAAGGATCTCAATCGTTCCCTAAAAAACCACGTGTTCAAATCTGGCGTACAGGAGAACCTGGATGCACCATGATATGTGGCAAGTCATTTCGGTTTAAATGTATCCACAATCTGACTTGATGCTGCTAGGCCTTACGCATTCACTGCGACCGCCACTGCAGGGGCCATACTTATCCTCCCAACCGACGTTGCTCACTATGACCTTCGGAACAAATGCGATTTAGACGCATTTCATAAACTTGCTACAGAATATGCGTGTCGGTGGTGTGAATTTTCGAGGGAAGATAGCCTCTACCTGATCACTGGCACGTATAAAACACGCAATTTCAGCTTGGCGGCGTTCGACGCCGGTTTGCCCAATGGAGAAATTCGCGTGGAACCAGACAAAAACCCTGGGACGTACAAATGGAGGTGCAAATTCGAGGCACATTGTCAAATTGGCCCTCAAGACAATAAATACGAAAACCAAACCATCTTCATAAAAGGATTTCGAATGACAGTGAGATGGAGTTGGCTGGCTGTGATTGAACGGGTGACAGGCTTTGAATCGCCACTCATGCGCCGAATCGCCCCATTCTTTGCAACACTATATGCCTTACTCGCAACCTTATTCCTCACGACTATCGGATGGTTATCTCGCATAAGTGGGTTCATTTCGACCCACGAGACGCTCGAAATTGAAAGGCTAACCGAGCGTAGCCATCGAACTCGAACCACGTTTATCTCGAGTGGGTACATGACTCTAAAGGCCACAATACCAAAGACTAATCCGTGGTCCAGCTGCTTCATCCCTCCGACATGATCAATCGTTATCTATTAGACAAGGTTTGTATGACAGACTAACAACCCCTACATGGACTTATTTTCTGAACAGAATCCTGGAGCTTCGGTGGCAATTACCCATGATGACGAATGGATAAACATACTTGAAAAGGTATCATATTGGCTTCCATTCATTCTAACGCTGACGTTGTATTCGTTTAGAAAAGATTGTCACCAGAGAAACTGATGCGAGAAGATTGCCTTAGGGACTTTTTAGAACAGGAATACACATCGTACACCGAGCGTGGTAAGCGTTTCGCCATCATTGCCAGTGATCACTGCTAATCTCCCTCCAGGTGTTGTTTATTTACGAAGTCAGATGTGGGTTTTCTTTCTCGAAGCTTGGTGCCATATTAATTGTTGCATCGATAGTGGGGATACCGATGTCGCAGGTCACAATTCGGATTCTCCCCACCCCACGGCCGCGACAGAGAACCTGCGATTTGTCATTAAACGTATGTAACATCCTTTTATAGTTGTACTTGTGGAAGAATGACAACCATCTGGCAGATATACGGGCTGAAAATGTCACTGCTGGTCTTGGGCGTGTTCCTGTCGGGTTCTATGTCCAGGTCGACATTCCAGGTCGCCAATCTAGGCGAACAAAGAACAAGTCCATACCGGTCTATGATCGTGTGATTCAATGGGACGACTTAATTCCTCTGTACGGTACCGTCGAGGTATCTCCAAACGCCTATTCATGCTGATAGATCCCAAGGCCCCCTGACCCGTCCATTATGATCAAACTGACGATATTTGCGTCTTTCGAGTTTGACCCAATGTTAGGAAGAGGGGAACTCCTCTACACCCTGGAGAAAAGTGTGGAAGAATTGCTCCACCGTACTGACCGTAAGCATTAAAACTTTTCATTTTTCGTTTTGCGTGACAGACACTCAAATGCTGACAGCATTCACGTTCTCTTTCAAGCGAGGGGGAAACGCATTTTTTTCAGCTTCGCTTCTTATTTCTGTGCAAGAATGGCATCGTAACAATCAGATGGCTGGTTCAAGTGAAGTGGACGATGGTGTAGGCAATATGTCGTCGTTTCCATCGTTTTTTTGGACTTAAGAACCCCTTCTTTCAGGTGGATCAGAACGAATTTCCAGGGCTCGCCCAAGTAATAAAAGAAACGGAGAAAGGGCACGATGCTCTCCTTCGTTATCATGAAGACCATTGCGAAGACAATCTCAAAACTTCTGTGGCACATTTCGAGCGCACTCTTTCCGACTGCCCTGACAAATATCGTGCTCCTGCCTTGTCCAACCTTGCCACGGCGAAATTTATTATCTACCAGGGTCAGCGAAGCTCTCACAACGTCGATACGTCTAACCTTGATACGTCTATAACTCTTTATCAGAGAGTACTCGACGTCCGACGTGACTATCATCCAGATCGACCCATGACATTGCTTTATCCAGCTCAAGCGATTTTATGTCGCTATGAAAGAACGGGATATGGTTCATCTATCAATGATGCCGAGGCGCTGCACAAGCTCATCGATGAGCTGAAGATAATTTGCGCTGAGGGCACTCATACACGCCTTGCCGCAGACCTGGTGCTTCAAACGTATGAACTCCTGACACTCAGAGACTCGGACGACTTCAACAAGATCAACGAGTTAGTCTCGAAATTGGACGCAGCCGCACAAGACCTTCCAGACGCTTACTTTGATGGGCCTATTCGAAGCAACAACCTCGGTCGCGCATTGCAGAGACGCTTTCTGTTGCGCCGCGAAGCCGGCCTCGGTGACCTTGACCGAGCGATCGAGTGGCTGAAGAAGGCTGCAGAGATCACACCAAGTAGCCACCCAGAAAAATCGAATTATCAGAGCGACCTTGAGAAAGCTCGCTTGGTTCGTTTCTATCGACGAATATCATCTATACGAAGCTGATCGCCTCGTCCAGATCCATCGGTGCGAAGCCTTGTATACCGAAGACCGCATAATCGATGCTACTATCCAGCTCCTTGAGGTCGCGAGCGCGATAAGCCAAAATGTGAAAGCGGACAAAATCATCGTGAACTGGCTCTCTAGTATGTTGGCATGCTACAGCTGAAAGAAGAGTCGATATTTACATTTTTACTATCAGAGTTGGCAGACCAATGCAAGACCATGCTGGAAACAATTGGAGACGACGCATCAAACAACAAGGCATACGACAAAGCTATTGAGGCCTACTCGACTGCATTGTCCCTCGGTACTCTCCTGTCGTTTGACCCAGACATTCGCATACGGATGTTGATCAAACGGAGCAAAGCACGCATCAGCAAAAATATTCAGACTGTATAGGGAGCAGGGAGCACATGGATTTGTGGGACGTTTGTTTTGGTCATTACAGTACTTACAAGTGCGGAAAGCTAAAGGAGGAACAGAGCGAAAGCGCGCAGGCGTTCCGGGCTGAGGGACTCCACGGCTGAGATGCAGGTGGTAGAAGATGGGCTAATCAGCGCAGGTGCGGGAGGATGTGAAACGGACGCAGGATGCAAACGCTTCGAAGCGGTTTCATCTCGGGTTCCCGTGTACTAGTGTGAGAGGGAATCGTTGGGGAGGAGTATGACTGTTAAGAGATTCGTGTCTCTGTTGTGACTCTAGTGAGTAGTAACTCGTACGAAGGTTCGATATGTAGTGTGATTAAGTAATTGGCGGCTGTACGACCGCACACCATTTGCTCAGAATGCAAAATATCTAACAATAACTACCCTAGGGAAGTCGCGGTGGCAGATTTCATAGGGCTTAGCCTGCATCCGTGAATGAAGGGCAGTGTGTGTCGAGTGAATTAGGTCCATGGGACAGGGAGGACGATTGCTAACTTCATTTCGGAGAGTGCCGTGGCCCGGATCAAATTTACGGCAGAACATGAAGGTCAGTTTGGTAGGCCCCATCGATTCTACTGCAACATCACTCAATTCACGGACGATAAGCACTCCAAATGGGAAACCCACAGGATATATACGTAGCCAATCTACGACAGTCTTTTGGGTACCCCCTACACTCACCTGAGCCAAGAGGGGAACCGGAAGAGCTATATCTTACACACGGTTTCCAGATTGGGGATGTTGGCCATATCAACGAAAAGGGTGCATTCAATCCCCTCTTCAACGTACGATTTCCTCTCCCCGATGGGCTTTGTCAACGCGGTTTCCCCTCGTATCCACCTGTCGAGGTCGATGAACCAAAAAAGGATCCTGATCGGTCCCTCAAAAACCACGTGTTCATGTCTGGCGTACAGCAGAACCTGGATACGCCATGGTACGCAAATCAGTTCAATGCAAATGCATACAGATCCAGACTTCGCACTACTAGGCCTTACGCATTCACTACGACCTCCACTGCAGGGGCCATACTTATCCTCCCATCCGACGTTGCTCATTATGACCTCCGGAACAAATGCGACTTAGAGGCGTTTCATACACTTGCCACACAATACGCACGTCTGTGGTGCGAATTCTCGAGAGAAGATACCCTCTACCTAATCACCGGCACGTATAAAACAAGCAATTTCAACTTGGCTGCGTTCGATACCGGTTTCCTTAACGGAACAATTCGCGTGGAACAAGATAATCATCCGGGGACACTCAAATGGAAGAGTCAATTCCAGGCATATTATCGAACTGGCCCTCAAAATAACAAATACGAAAACCAAACTATCTTCATAAAAGGGTTTCGGATGACAGTGAGATGGAGTTGGTTGGCCGTGATTGAACGGGTGACTCAATCTGAATCGTCATTCATGCACCGAATCGCCTCCCTTTTTGCAACACTCCTTGCGTTACTGGAAGCCCTATTTCTGATGACCAACGGGTGGCTTTCTCGCACAAGTGAGTCATTTTTGTTACTGGATGCTCGAAAGTGCTGACAGAGCGTAGCTGTCGAACACAATCCACGTTTATCTGAAGTGGGTACTGTCACTCTAAGGGCCACATTGGCAAAGGCTAATTTGTCATTTAGCCACTTCATCCTTCCGACATGATCAATCGTTATTTACTGGACAAGGTTTGTATGATAGAGTGATAACTCCCGAAATGGACTAAGTGCTCAACAGAATCCTGGAGCTTCAGTGGCAATTACGCATGATGATGAATGGATAAATATGCTTAAAACGGTATTACATTAACCTGTATTCATTCTAACGTTGACTTTGCATCCAGAAGAGATTGTCACCCGAGAATCTGATGCGAGAAGATTGCCTTAGGGTCTTTTTAGAACAGGAATACACCTCGTACACCGAACGTGGTAAGCATTTCGCCACTATTGACAGTAATCACTGCTGATCTCCCTCCAGGTGTTGTTTATCTACAAAGTCAGACGTGAGTTTTCTTTCCCGAAGTTTGGTGGCATATTAATTGTTGCATTGATAGCGGGGATACCAATGTCGCATATTACAATTCAGATTCATCGCAACCCACACCCACGCCGGAGAATCTGCAGCTTGTCATTACACGTATGCAAAATCGTTTTATCATTGTATTTGTGGAAGGGTAACAGCCGTCTCGTAGATATACGGGCCGAAAATGTCACTGCTGGTCTTGGGCGTGTTCCCGTCGGCTTCTTTGTCCAAGTCGACATCGCTGATCGTCCAAGCAGGCGAACCAACAACAAGTCCGTATCCGTATATGATCGTGTAATTCTGTGGGACGACCCAATTCATCTGTACGGTACCGTCGAGCTGTCTTCAGCACTGGTCTATGCTAATATAGATCCGAAGTCCCCTTGATCCATCCATTATGGTCAAACTGACATTATTCGCGTCTTTTGAGTTTGACCCGATGCTGGGAAGGGGAGAGCCCCTCTACATCCTGGAAAAAAGCGTGGGCGCATTGCTCCACGGGACTCAGCGTAAGTACCAGGATATTTCTTTTGCGTTTTGCGTGACAGATACTCACGCGCTCACAGCATTCGTGTTCTCTGACATGCAAGGGGAAGATGCATGGTCTTCTGCTTCACTTCTTGTTACTGTGCAAGAATGGCACTGTAAGCCCCGAGTACCCGGTTCAAGTGAAGTGGATGATAGCGTAAGTGAGATGTTATCAGACATTGTTTTTCTTCTTAGGAACCCCTTCTTCCAGGTGGATCTGGAAGAATTTTCAGGGCTTACCCAAGCAACGGAAGCAACGGATAAAGGACACGATGCTCTCCTTCGTCATCATAAAGACGCTTGCGAAGAATGCCTCAAAAACTCCATTACACATTTCGAGTATGCCCTCGCCAACTGCCCTGCCAATCATCGTGCTCCTGCCTTGTTCAACCTCGCCACAGCCAAGTTTGTTACCTACCAGGTTCAGAGAAGATCGCACAGTTTTGATGCGTCTAATCTCGATACATCTATATTTCTTTATCGGGAAGCACTCGAGTTGCGCCGCGATGATCACCAAGATCGACCCATGACATTACTACATCTGGCTCAAGCAATTTTGTGTCGTTATGGGGCAGAGGGATATGTTGCATCTACCAATGCTGAGCTGCGCAAGCTCGTCGATGAGATAAAAACCATTTGCGCCGAGGGTACCCATGCACGCCTTGCCGCAGACCTGGTGCTTCAAACGTATGAACGCATAAGACTCAGAGACTCCAATGACTTACACACGCTCAACGAGTTAATCTCAGAATTGGACGCAGCCGTACAAGACCTTCCGGACGCTTACTTCGATGGGCCAATTAGAAGCAATAACCTCGGTCTCGCATTGCAGAGACGCTTTTTGTTGCGCCGCGAAGCCGGCCTCAGTGACCTTGACCGAGCGATCGAGTGGCTGAAGAAGGCTGCAGAGAACACACCTCGTAGTCACCCAGACAAATCGAATTACCAGAGCGACTTTGACAGGGCTCGCTTGGTTTGTTTCCACCGACGATATCACCTATACGAAGCTGATCGCCGCGTCCAGATCCATCGGTGCGAAGTCTTGTATGCCGAGGACCGCATGATTGATGCTACTGTCCCACTCCTCGAGGTCGCGAGCACGATGAGCCAAAACGTGAAAGCGGACAAAATCATCATGAACTGGCTCTCTAGTATGTTTGCATGTCACAGCTCAAAGATTCACGACTAATACTCTTGCAATCAGAGTTGGCAAACAAATTCAAGACCATACTGGAAACCATCGGAGACGACGCATCAAACAACAAGGAACATGACGAAGCTGTCAAAGCCTACTCGACTGCATTGACCCTTGGTACTCTCCTGTCGCTGGACCCATGGATTCACATACGGATACTGATCAAACGGAACGAAGCACGCATCAGGCTCCTACCCCTCGCTGTGTCGAGAGAGAGAGGTGATTTATTAGGGCAATATTACTTCGGGTTAAATCCGAGTGGCTGTACCGGTTTGAAACGCTTTGGCTGGTCCACTGGCAGTTTACAGCTCATGCATACGACAAGTTCCTCCAGCTCTCCCACCAGCTCCCACTCGCAAGTTGGGTCAGCAAAGAAGGACTCTCAAGGTATTGTTACTTTTCAGGGTCTACAGTCACGCAATATTTCAATAACATGCCTACCAGTTGAACAGTTGCTCTCGCAGGCTTACTTCCTCGCAGCCAAATTTGAGCAAGAGAGCGAGGCTCGGTACATCGATGAGGCGGTCGTTCTGGATCGTGAAGCATTGGATCTTTGCACTCCCGGTGACCATTCCAAGCGATCTGATTGTTTGATTGCGCTTGCATGGGTTATCTATACTCGCTACGAGCGGCTCGGAGGAGGAACGGAAGATCTCCACAAAGCTATTGTACTCGGGCGAGAGGCACTAGAACTTGTCCCACCACGACACCTGAATCGATTATCGATTTTGCATAGCCTCGCAGTTTTTCACTGGACTCGATACAATGAGTTTGGTAAAGTGTATGACTTGAACGAGACCATTCCTCTTGAGGTGGATGCACTCGCGCTCCGCCCACCAGGACACCCAGATTGGTCAATGTGTTTGAACAATCTCGCTCTTCATCTCTGGACTCGGTACAAGCAACTCGGCGGAGCGGAGGATTTGAATGATGCAATTATCCTCGACCGCGAAGCCCTCGCTCTTTGCTCCAAAGGACTTCCCAATCGGTTTAGTTCCTTAAACAACCTTCCTTTCTATCTCTGGACTCGGTACAACCAGCTCGGCGTGAAGGAGGATTTGAATGAGGCAATTAGCCTCGACCGAGAAGCTCTCGCGCTTCGCCCACCGGGACACCCGAATCGGTTTAGTTCTTTGAACAACCTCGCTCTTCATCTCTGGACTCAGTACAAGCAGCTCGGCAGGGTGGAGGATCTGAACGAGGCAATTAGCCTGGACCGAGAAGCTCTGGCACTTCACCCACCAGGACACCCAGCTTGGTCTAGATTTTTGAACAACCTCACTCTCTATCTTTGGACTCGGTACGAGCGGCTCGACGAGGTGGAGGATCTGAATGAGGCAATTAGTCTAGACAGAGAAGCTCTGGCGCTTCACCCACCAGGACACCCGAATAGGTCTTGTTCTTTGAACAACCTCACCCTGCATCTCTGGACTCGGTACGAGCAGCTCGACGGGGCGGAAGATTTGAATGAGACAATTAGCCTTGACCGAGAAGCTCTGGAGCTTCACCCACCAGGTCACCCAAATTGGTTTAGTTCTTTGAACAACCTCACTCTTCATCTCTGGACCCGGTACAAGCAATTCAACGGTGTTGAGGATCTGAATGAGGTAATCAGCCTCGACCTAAAAGCTCTGGCGCTTCGTCCACCAGGATTCCAAGATCGGTTTAGTTATTTGAATAACCTCACTCTTCATCTCCGCACTCGTAATAGGCAGGTAGGGGTATTTTCGCTTGGGGTTAATAAAAAATCATACTCATTACTTTCATTCGCGCAGCTGAGGGACCCAGGCGACCTCAAGGCAATATTTTGTCTCCATACCGAACTGGCACGTGGTGGGCAATTTGTGTCTGTACCTGAATACGGACGCTGCCAAGGCATGGGTTGGTGCCATCTAAACTTCCACTACCTCCACGACAATCCTCGCACATGAAACTGCACTTTGATGCTTTGTTCAACATCTCGTAGTAGCCCAGCATCTCCGAGTCTCTCATCGTGCCTCGTTGTTGATGCACTCTCTACTTATTTTTGTAATCAGTCCCCTACAAACGCAGTCGAGTAAGTCGAACAAGGCTGTGGCGTCCTTTGGGCGACACACACGTCTCTGCTCCTGCGCCGGTTGACGACGTCAATGCATCTGGGCCGAAAGGAAAAGTTTTACTTGTGTGATCTGGCTCATCCATAACGCGGGATTGCCGTCTCAACATGGAGTTCCAGAGTTGTGTCCACAATTCGCGAGTTACCTGGTCTCTCACACGTTTCCTTTACTCGTCATTCTTCCCCGATCTCCGACTTGGTAGCTAGTGAAGCCCCTGGGATTATTGTGAATGCGAGCAAGTATAACCGTGATGCGCTTGTTGCCTTTGCCAACAGGGATTTGTCATCGTTGACGAGGGGTGGAATAACTCAGATCTCTGCCTCGGGCCACTTTGTTTTGACGTATAATTTGTGAACCAATGGCTGAACTGGTGATGTGAGCGGTGGACACGGCTGACGACGTCCAGAATTTGAGCGAGAGCCGTGTGCTGTGCGCCGTCGTTGGGTGTGGGTTCGTCGTAGAGGGCGGGATTACGAGGGGAATGTCGGACGCACGGGTTGAGTCGTTAGGCGAACAACTGGTTCGTGATTGGCATTTGTGCGCAGGAGGTGTACCCGGTAAGTAGTACCCAGACGAGCACGCGTTGAGGGCGTCAGATGAGTAGGTAAGGTCATTTGGGGCATATTGAGAGTCGTCCAAGTCTGATTATAAGTATAGTATAGGCTGTTATATTACTGCGGTTTTCATTTTGATGCGGAAAACGCCAAAGAAAAGTCCCGCCCGGGAGTCTTCGCTGTTGCACGAGGATACCATTGAGTTCCACACCAGATATTTTGTTAGCTGCTCACCTTCTTTTCAACTATGCCCAACTACACTGACAACTTGAAAGTCACAATGGTTACATCTTGAGAAAATTTAACCCGATCTGTGAGATTTTTTTTTGAGAGGCCCGGACTACGGCAAAGTCTAGTCCCACAATGCAGCTGGCACAAGGGGCTGGAGCTAATCCCACGGTCCGAATATAGGTAATAGGGGGACCCTGAAACGCCCACTCTCCAGGAAGAAATCCCTTTACGGAGACTGTGCGTGAGGAGCCTCTGTGAGATTCTCAAATCGCTTCAAAGGAAAAGACTTCGCCTGGGGATATTATGTATATTGAACTCTAGCACTACATATTTCCACCAGACTATTTGCTCGAAGGCAGAGCACTGGGCACCTGTCGACTGTAGATATCAGGAACATCGTCGAGACAACGGGTTCTGAGAATGCCAATGCCATTGAGACTGAAGTAGGTGGGAAAACGACAGGAGGTGCTATCACCGACGATCAGATGCGAAACGGATTCAAAGGGCATGAGCACAAGCGTACTTCGACTGTTACCAATATCAGGAATCAGGACAGCGCTCACAAGGAAGCAAACAGGTCAGTTGACACCCGAAAACTCTAACGCAAGCAAGTTACTAGACCACTTAGACTACTCAAACAGCACGCTACATGACCCAGGAGGACACATAGTCCATGGCTCTGCATACACCAACCATCAACACTGAGGAGCGAGACGACTGAGGTCGAGGACGACGACCTAAAACCATCCAAAGACAATCATGATGGACAGAGCCTTGTAACACAGCTGAATATGCAAGACAGTTGAGACACTGACATTTTTTCAAATTCATACTGAACAAGCTACAAAAAGGTTTCGGAGATGCTACATGCTGTAAACTCATATTACATGAAATTTCCAGCATTTTTGCGAACGTACGTCCGAAGGATGCGGAATTCTTGACCCTCGCGATCGTGGGACAACATGCAAAACAGGCAAATTTTTAGGTCGGAACTTTTGTCCCCACTCTGTACTATTAGATATTTCTCACGAGGGCAATGATAATTGTTGACCTTGTCTTAAACTCGGAAAAGCGGTCCAACATTTTGTCTTTTGAGCGAGATGTCACGCTATTCGGGAATGTTTAAGTCACCGGATCATGTCAGTGATTTTCAGGCACATATATATGCTGATCGTTTCACCGAGTCGTGTGACTCTCTTAGATTTCCTTGACTCTTTCAAACCTTCGCCACTTCGAAACAGATTTCCCTAGTGCGGCTGTTTCACGATGAAGCCTGCCAGCACTAATACGGGAGTTGAACGGCACTCCAGAGCTCAGTAAAAATCCATCTTGTCGATCATCGTGCCCGTATTTACTAACCCTCTAAAATAGTCACTCAACCTATTGACCTGAACTTATTCCGTTGGATTCTGTAAGTATAACTCCATTATGCTGCAGTCTCCTCCCTTTTCTCAAATAAAAATTGGTGAATGGGTGATCGGAGAGAGAAGTGATTTACTTTTCTGGTCCTATACCTCGGGACCGCGCATTGGAGACACAAGATACAATGACAAGTATCCGATCCTCCGTCAAATTCGGATCCGAGTATTCAACTTAACGTATCATGTTAGTGATTCATATGCATATGCATACATTAATCAAGGGTCAGGTTTCGTTTGCTATCTTCTTAGATTTCCTCGAGTCTTGGCTCCTTGAAACCCTCGCTATGTTGGGAACAGATTTGCCAAGTAGCTGTTTCACGATGAAACCTACCAGCACGGAAGTTGAATTCAACCCCAGAGCTCAGTAGGCAAAAAGAAAACCCACGTTGGTCACCGAATACTAACCATTTAGAATAGTGACTCAACCTGTCGACCCAAATTTGTTGCATTAGATTCTACGGTCAGTGTAACTCCGTTGTGCTGCAGGGGCCTCCCCTTTCTCAAGTAAAAAAAAGGGCCAGTATGTGATCAAAGAGAGAATAGTAATTCATTTCCGGTCCTACTTCGGGACTGCGCATTGCAATGACATGTGCAGTACTATGACAAGTATTGCGTCTTCCGTCAAATTCAGATCCGAGGATTTAACTTGACGTATCATGTCAGTGATTCATACTCATGCGCATGCCTTGAACAAGGGGTCACGTCTCGCTTGCGCTGGCTTGTGTTACTTTCTTGAATTTTGTCGAGTGTTGACTCATTGAAACCCTCGCCATCTTGAAAACAGATTTCCCTAGCAGTTGTTTCACGATGAAGCCCATCCGTACGGAGGTTGAACGGAACTTCAGAGCTCAGCAGGCAAAAAGGAAATCTATCTTGTTTGAGGCAAGTTCTCCGATATAAAACCCATCCTGGTCCTTCGTTACTCTCAAGAAAAAAAAACATTTCCTCTCCTATACTCTACCTCCGAGTTACTGACAGTATGTTTATCAAGCTCAGGTAGATTCGCCATTGATTTTCCCTTTGTCATTACGTTGACCTGTGTTTCTCTGCGCAGTGTCCTTGCTCTCTATGCTTCCCTTGTCATGGGGTTGAAAATAGATCCTGCTACCGCCTCCGTGGCACCTGGTCAAGATTTGACCCTTAACTTCAGCAACGTCGACTCGCAGAATGATCCTGCCAATGTTTCCCTGTTTCTCAGCACCAACAACCAAAACCTCATTCCCCTTTCTATCGCAGCGGTCGCTAACGGGCCGGTTTACAATATTCTGATTCCATCGGCCCTTGCGGCAGAGTGAGTATTTTCATATGTCATACATTCGGAGCTAGTCAGCTAAAGACCTGTATGACCATCCGTAGCCCAGCTGCCACTATCGTTGCCTACAGGACCGAGTAAGTCACTCTGGGTGGGCCTGGAGAACTAGCGCTGATGTGTGCTTGCAGTTACCCTCAGGTCGTCACAACCAGCAGCTCTTTCCAGATTACTTAGATCTGAGTCTCAATTGAAGAGCTTTGTGGGTGGGCCAAAAAAAACTAGGTCGTTCTAGTTAGTAGTGTGGTATGCGGAGCTGGCGGTGGGCAGTGTTATTCCGGATTTCTGCGTACATGTTGCGCACACATTGTTCGTATTTTCATGCAAGTTGGATGCTACTACAGCGTGCTTTAAGATTGTGTTAAGAATATCGACAGAGGCAATACCTCATAAGAAGCAAGTTTTCAAGTATTCACCGTAATAGAGTGTTTGGAACTTTTACATGCCATTGTCACAACTCTGGGAACACCATTTAGTACTGGATACTTTAGTCGTAGAGTCGAGCCTGGGCAATGTTGATTGAGAAGCTCAGAAAAGCGGTCCAAAACAACTTTTATGAAAATTGTCACGGTCCGGGAATAACGCGTAACAAGGTTGTAACAAAGTAATTAGATGTTGTACTAAGGTATGCCTTTTCTCGCGTTTCATTAGTTGATTGACTCCTCCATGCGAGTGGCGTGGTATTCGCCTCTCAGTCGTGGCGTCGATCTCTCTCTCTCTAACTTTCCTCTTCTAGCATGTCAGTGCAGTAAAGCAGTGTCTTCTTCTTTTGCCCCATGGGTGACACCAGTGACATGTGACGCGTGCGAGCGTCGCGTGCTCGTGAAGACTCCGTGCGTGCTTCAAATTCGTCATTTATGTGCATCATATGTGATGTTATCTGAATAAATGATAAACTGTCGTCGTTGCAACGTCCAATGGCTCGTCCGTACACGGCTCAAACACAGTCGCTGGACCCAGACTCTCTCAATGCGTTCGCTCAGGTGGTGGCTCCTCCACCGGGCTGCCTTCCCAACAGCAAGAACCTGAGGGCCCTGTGAATGCACCTCTCCAGTCCTGCTTCGTCTGCCTCATCGACATCCTCGCCTAACATCCCCCGTAGCCGTTGGTACTGTCCCCGAGGTCCTCCCCATGCCCGTCCGCTCGTATGGCGATCGCACCGCTGCGCAAGCTCATCACAAATTGTGCGAGGTGAAGTGTTGACTGAGTCGATTGGAGTCGTTGGTGCTCGAGAAGGAGCGTCGTGGTCGTCGGCGGCGCCCGAGGGCACCAGCACGTGACCGCTTCCTAGCCTCTTCTGCTTCATGCCGTCAATCCGACTCAACCGTTGAACCGATCACCAGTCAGTCCAACTTCCATCTCTACCACGACCCCTCAACTCACGGCACTGCGACGATAAATACATCAAATGGGAAACCCACAGGATATATACGTAGCCAATCTACGACAGTCTTATGGGTACCCTCTACATTCACCTGAGCCAAGAGCTAGCTCTCCAGAGTGCGAGCAAATATATCTCGAGTAGGGTTTCCATATTGGGGACGCTGGCTACATCAACAAAAAGGGTGCATTCTATCCCCTCTTCAACATATGTTTTCAGCTCCCCGAATGCCTTCTTGAACGCGGTTTTCCTTTACATATATGAACCTGTCAAGGTTGTCGATGAGCCAAAAAAGGATGTTGACCGTTCCCTTAAAAAAACAGGTGCTCAAGTATGGTGTGCGGGAAAACCTGAATACCCCATGGTATGCAAGTTATTCCATGATAAACGTATACAGGATCTCACTTGGCAGTATGGCACTGTAGGCCCTACGCATTCACTGCAACCTTCACTCAGGGGGCCATACTCATTCCCCTATCTGACGTTGCTCAGTATGAACTCTGAAAAAAGGGCGATTTAGAGGAGTTTCGTAAACTTGCCACAGAATATGCTTGTCAGTGGTGTGAACACTCGGGGGAAAATAGCCTCTACCTGATCACCGGCACGCTTACAACTGGACAGTGATGACCCGGAGACGCATACATGGAAGAGCGAATTCCTGGCATATTGTCAAATTGGCCCTTAACATAAAAACCACCTATACGAGAATCAAACTATTTCGGATGACAGTGAGATGGAGTTGGTTGGCTGTGATTGAACGGGTGACAGGAGTTGAATCGCCCATCACGCGCCGAATCGCCACCCTCCTTGCAACACTATTTGCCTTACTCGAACCTCCGAATCCACCCACCGAGACTACCCTCACGCCCTCCATTTCGCGTAGCATGCCTTCGAACACGGTATCGATATCGGAGCCAGGACCGTGCACACCCAAGCCATAGGAGCCGAAAGTGAAAATCTTCCCACCAGCCGCGCTTCAGAGAGACCCGACAAGCGTAGCGACGCGCCCAAGGACAGTTTCCCTACGAAAAATCACTATAGCTTCAATCTTTGTTGGGGTTGCAATGGGTTCATCCACTGAGGTACTTGAGATTAGGGATATCTCAATCATACCTCGTTCGAGCTTCCTCTGCGCTTTCAAAGGTGTTTTGATTTCTTAGTTCCTCCATGAGTGTCACCGTGACCTCCTTCTGTCGTTCCGTGGATTCGGCAGTTGAGATGGATGCTGTCACACCGAAATACCTAAGTGACTTGTGTCAGCTATGCACACGAAAGCTGTAGATGTTGGCTACTCTTTCTGAGAAGAGTCAGTGGGAGAAACCTGCTGAGGGTAGAACATGGCATGGAGCAGGGGGCAGGATGTGGCGCTTCAAAAAGGCGAAGCGTTCACACACGGGTAGTTCAGTCTCGTCGAGTAGATCTCAGGGGCAGAAAAGAATTGATGTAAGGAATCTGTGTTTGAGGTGGAACTGGTAGTACATCGAGTATCTACCTTACTATTTATATGTTTCTGAAAGGGCTGTGTACATGAAAGGGGGGGACAAGTATATGAAGCGACTCAGCGCAATTCAAGCGAGACAAAAGCGAAAACATAAGAAGGCATGGATGGTCTAAACGACCGAATAGGTCAAAGGAAACCGGATTCGTTAAAGTCAGCGGTGGCCGAAATTTAGTACTCGTCTTGTCCCGAGGAACATTATCCACAAAAATCTTGGATGGATACTACATATTAGTATATACTTTTCATCCTTTGTATGTTTACCGATAGAAAGTGAACAAGAATTATTCCTTGAGCGGCACGTGTTACATTTCAAGCAGTTTTGACGCCCCCCCAAGCCACCTTTTGCCCGCTACTTTTCGGCGCACTCTCTTTTTTATCCTTTGCAGGCCCGGGCAACCCCGGCAACGGCGACGCACGCAACCCGTCCAACACCCGTGCTGCATGTTCCGAATTCCGGATAAACCACCCCGCATACCGTCTCCCCACCGTCGACTCTGCAATATGAATCATGTTCTGTCCCGAGATCAGTCTCTTTCCCTTAAACTAGTCACACACGCTCGACGTACCTCGTCGATCACGAAATTCAAGTCGCTGATGGACATCCAGTCGCCGTCGAGAAGACTCCCGCCATTGTCGTCCTTGTCCGCACCGGCGGCGATGTTGACGCGCCCGATGCATCGTCCGGCATTTTTCATCACCATCATCCAGCTCAATACTTCCTCTTCGTCAACACCCGCCTCGAGGAAACCCGCCAGTTTGCGTGAATCGAGCGACGTGTACAGCTTCAGCAGGCTACGAAGCACGGGTACGGGCGTCAGCGACAAATAATGCGCCGTGAGGGCACGCAGGTGGCGGTGTGTTGGGTCCGATACCGTGGTGGTAGGTGCAGATGGGGACGACGGTGTCGGTGGGTTGAGCAACAGACTCAGTGTGGTGGGGTCGTCGTAGGGGGGTCCGTTGGCGGTGATGAATTTAGGGCAGGCATAGAGGAATATTTCTTCGAATGTGCTCAGGCCTTCTTCGCTGGGCGTGCGTCAGTTTAACGGGACATACCCACGATATAAGACTCACCCGCGACCCATGCGCGTCATTTGCTCCCCATATCTCTCGCGCACAACGTTCATTACATTGTCGTCCAAGCGTGTGGGCGCGAGGGTATTGCATAATGCGAGCAGGGCATACATGCGGTCGGAGGTTTTATTGATCTGGAACGTGTGAGTCAACGTTGACGCGTTGATTCCGGACGCACCTGGTCATACTGGTAGCTGCGGGTGTGGTATTGTCTTGCGCGCATGACCCAGTTTAGACAGCCCGTAAAGACCCTCGCGGCATCGGTCACGCGTCGAAGCATGAGATAGCACATACCGGCATGGTATGCGGTACTAACATGGGCCGCTGTTGGAGCAGTAAAAGGTGCCTTGTGACCCACGCCCAGCCCCAGGCCGACTTGTTCTATGACCTTAAGCGCCAGAGTAAAGTCGCCGAGGAGGACATGGACGCGGAGGAGTCCGATGAGCGAGAAGTAGCCGAGCTGACGATACAAGGGCCGTGTGCCATACTCGTCGATAATGCTCCTGTGACGAGTCAATTGGGTCCATGGGACAGGGAAGGGACGTACTCGATTTCTTCATCGGACTTGTTTTCTGCACGGGCCTTGAGCCATTCGTTGACATGGCTCTTTTGGATGAGAGAGTAGAGGACGTTTAAAACGCTGTAGCTGCTCCAGGCTTGAGCGCCACCTTCAGACGAGAGCATGGCAAGCTCGTCGTCGGACTTGGTAGCGGGCCGCGATCGATAGAGGGCAAAGGACTGGAACTGGTAGATAAATTCATCAATGATATCCCACAACCACTGGGCGGGGAGCGAGAGTGGGACAGGTCCGTCCGAGTCTAAAAAGATGAGCATCGACGCGATATCGAATCGGATCACGCACTGAGAAGATAATTAAAGAGCTCGCAGCTGTTCTCATACGAGTGAAAGCGATCGTCAATGTCGGGCTGGAGACGCGAGTAGACGTGGCGATAGTAAAGCTCGCGATAGAGGACGAGAAAGATTTGGTCATCGTTGACGAGGGATGCAATGATCTCTGCTTCGGGCCACTCTGTTTTGGCGTAAAATTTTTCGGTGAGGCGGTTCCATCCGGATTCGTAGGCGAGGGTGATTTCTTGGAGGTTGTTGTCGAGAACGGCTTGATGAAAGTGGACGATGAACTGGTGATGTGAGCGTTGGATATGCCCTAAAAAACGGCACTCACGCGCTTGACGACGTCTGGGATTTGTGCGAGGGCGGTGTGTTGTGCCCCGTCGTCTGGTGTGGGCTCGTCGTAGAGGTCGGGGGCATGGTAGGCGGGGATGGCGAGGGGAATGTCGACGTCGTGGAGCTCGTCGTCGAGGTCTGGCTCAGCTGCCCAGAGTGCGACGCGGTGGTGTGTGGCCATGATGTGGTGGCGCCGAAAAAGGCAATCTACTTCATTTGGTGTCCTCCTCAAGTTAGTAACGATCTGGAGATATCCTGCGGTCCATTATTTCCCGCATTCCCTCCAAACACCAAGGTACCACTGTGATGGGTATGGCTTCTGAATTGGTAAACGTGGATTAAGATGCAAACGAAAAGATACGAGTGGAACACGAACGATTACACTCGGTCCCTTGTGAAGAAGAAGTCAAGAGGCATCTTTACGAGGCAAGGCGATGACGGCTTTGTTGGAGTTTGTCGCAGTTCAATTTGACATGAGTCACGCAATGATTCTTGAGCTAAACACGTAGGTACGATCAAGGCATCATGACAACATTGCTGACAGCCGGCCAGGTTTGCCCCAGCTTGTCTATTCACAAGCCATTGCTCACTCGTAGTCAGTTTGAAAAAGTCTTTCCACAAGTAGCTGTGGACGCGAGTCATCCCAACCAAGTTTCGTGGTTGCTGTCTATGTGTGTCAACATTCGCTCATAGTGCATCGAACTTTCAAGTGTACATGTCGCTAGGAAATCGGGTGCTTGATTGGTGCGCTGTCCAACTTGTGGCTAGGTGACCGACTTGTTCGTTGAAGAACGATCATCGTTGGAGGATGCATCATGGCCGTTGGTTCTATCCTACAAACGACGTCCTATAGCTACGCCTAGCTTCTCGTTGCACGTATCATAACTGGTCTTGGAAATGGACTCGATGTGTGTAAACATCATTCGCACCCACGCAAATGTCCAGCTCACTGTGTATAGATGTCGACTGTGCCTACTTATCATGCAGAATGTTCGCCTGCTTCGGGAGGGCTCTCACGGCGGCGGAAAGCAAGTGATGCAAGTGGAAAGTCATTTATGCGAACTGGACTGCAGGGAACGACATGGGTAAGCGATATCCTTAGGGTTTCTGACGGGAGTACAGTAGGTGAACCATGTAAAGTTGGTAAAAGACGGGATTCAACAAGAATTCAATTGGCAACTGGATTCTACGACGGCCCAGTGATCGCTTTCCAGGGACAGGGACTACTGTGCTCAGACGTCCGAGCAAAGACCACTTGTATGTAATCGGTGCCAGAGGGCCTCGAGATGATCGACAGGTCCTGTCAAGCTGAAGTTTTGTGCTCCTTCCGACACCTGCCTGTTCTTCGGGTACAAGCGAGCCATTCTTGTACGTCTGCACAGTGCCTCGTCCTTTGCAATGCCAACTGAATCTGGATCACAGGCGACGCCGGACCACGAGGAAGCGCGTCGCAAACACGGTCAATTTCCCTTGCGGTGTTGCGGATGTCATGATGTCGTATGCGAAACATCCATTCGAATATGTGCATCTCGTACCGGTGATGACTGGTCCACCCAATGCTCTTCTTGTTGACTCGTATGTGGGCGTCAAAAGATGAAAAAGCTGGTGGTCACGTCCATGATCAGTAAGGGCGGTACAGAACCACGGTGCATTCATCGGTGTGTGGCCCCGTCGTAAAGTTCCAGATGACGTGGCTCACTCTGCAAGATGTTGGGTGCCAAGTGAAAGAAAGCCCTGAGCGGCATCCACTGTCAGTTCCTCGACGAGTGTGTCGTTTATTCTTGCCAAACTACCAGAGAATCGGATCAGAGTTCACGTTCACGAGGTTCATTGTACTGTAAATTGATAATAACTAGATTTCGCTCTCCCGCCGGCGTACGACACACTTCGATGCTCAGTCATAGAGAGTTGTAGTTGGACGCCGGAGATATGTTATTATGGTCGATACCTGTAGTAAATAAACACATAAAATGGATCCTATTACACAGTAACTAGCTGTGCGTGGCGTCAAAACACTCTATCCATCGTTCCCCATGCACAAAAAGACTCAGATCGAATTTTATCATTGGAACACCAAGAACCAAGGTTGGAGGAAAGCAAAGCGCAGACCTCGGGTAGTAGTGTGGTATCCAAAGGACGAGGGCACCAGATGTACTTCGCAGCCAGCCATTATCGCCGAGTTTCCATGTCTGTGCATCGTGGGAAGCCTGGAGAGAATTGAATCCATGTGGTAAGGATGCCAGATATTGAGAACCATGTGTATCCAATAGCGGAGGGACGACAGACACTGTCTCGGCATCCCAAATGCGCACTGTTTTGTCGATAGAGCCGGAGACGACGCGCTTTCCATCAGGTGAAAACCCGACTGATGTGACGTAACCAGTGTGTCCGTTGAAGGGTCCAGCAACGACGGAGCCTGTCTCGGCATCCCAAATGCGCACTGTTTCGTCTTCAGAGCCGGAGACGACCAGCTTTCCATCAGGTGAAAACCCGACTGATGTGACGGAAGCAGTGTGTCCGTTGAAGGGCCCAGCAACGACAGAGCCTGTCTCGGCATCCCAAATGCGCACTGTTTTGTCAAAAGAGCCGGAGACGACGCGCTTTCCATCGGGTGAAAACCCGACTGATGTGACGTAATCAGTGTGCCCTCTCACAACGCTCTGCAATGATGGCATCAGATCGCCGCCGTTCGTTTGAACTGCTCCTTGAGTTTGTGACCGTATATGCGTCGAATCTGCGATCTCTCTCCCCACATTGGCACTGCAGAGATATACAAGTGCGGCGTGCTCTGAGAGATCACTCCCCGAAAGACTGTCATGAATTTG